>NLAM01001696.1:0-33843 GCA_002370325.1 Metschnikowia hawaiiensis | reverse complement strand
GGGAGAAATTCGGTCAAAGCATGATGGACAGTAACGTACTAGTATTTATACTAACAGCAATAACGGGGTTGCTTTTGAACAAATGTGACTTTGGACAGATGAATCAATTAGAGCTGACGGAAGAACTAAAAGACTGCTTGGTCGACAAAATACATGGGAATGGAGCAAGGAAAACTCCAGTAGACCTCTTGCTTCTGGAGAGATTGTGAATATGAGAAACCAACTCAGCTAAATATAAATAACACATGGACTCCTATCAATTTAATGTACATCTTCTATACTAGAGATTTAACTTTTGTAGTGTTACAATGGCTTGTAGTGTTGTATTGTTGTATTGTTTGGTCGTGCGCATCCCAAATATCCGGACTGGTTACGCTATCGCCGGAGCATCTTCATCGGCAGAATCATAATTCTCAACATCATAGACCTCGAAATTGTCCGCATCAAAGACGGTGCTTTGCGGTACCCAGATGCCAAATTTGGACTGGTGGGTGTCCAGAAGCCGCTTCCATGCAGGAACATCACCAAAAACGTCCTGAAATTTAGACAAGACTTCTCCATACTTTTCCATATCCACAATGTGCAGAGCCAGAGCCGGATCCATGTATTCAGGAGGAAAACAAGCGACTTGGGCCTCGAAAAGCCGCAAAAAATCAGTAGAAAACGCCGTTTTCTGCTCCAAAAACAGCCTACTGCTCAGAATAAGCATAAGCAAGGCCGTCCATTGCGTTAGGGAACAAACGTTTCCCAAAATAAGAAAGTGGAGAAAAGAAAGTTGCACCTCGGCCAAGAGAATGGTTGGGTCATGTGCGAAAAGCGACTCGAGGTACCAGGAACGGTCCAAAAAATCGCCGGTAACTTCCGACCCCGAGGTCTCCTGACGTCGTTTATGGGTCTGGATGATTGTGTACCGAAGCTCATCCTGGTCTGCCTGCAGGAACTTCTGGGTGGGTGTCTTTTGCCTTAGAATATCCAATAAGACCATATTCTCCTCCAGCAGCGGAGTGGCTGTGGAAATAGGTTTTTCGGGGTTAGCCACGTACTCATCTACCACCTCCATGTCCAAAAAACGGGTCAATTCCGCCCATTTCTCCCGGTTTTCGGGATACTCCACCATATATGGGTAAAAAAGGCCCAAGCCGTGCATGTCCGGGTCACGTGCCGGGCCCAATGCAGTCTCTGCGTTGATATTCCACGTCACGACTTGTTGATCATCGCAATGGAACCACCAGCCATAGCGTACCAGTGAGCCCTGGTCAAGCGACTCCGAATAGTGGAGAAAATGAAGGCCTTTGGGGATGAGTTTGACGCCCTTGAGTAGGTTTTTGACCGTAAAGAACTGCGTGTCAATTCCTAAAACAGCATTGGGGCCAAGAGCTTCCACATGTTGTAGTAGAAGCGTTCCTTGGGGCGGTAGGCTCATGGCATCTCTCGAGGTATATGTATGTAGATGTCAGGCACGCGCACGGGTATATGGTGTGTGTGCAGGCAAAATGATCCCTTGTATGCCGTCTTGGGTGTTTTATCTGCAGTACCATCAATCAATTTCGAATTCCCGGCCCACTTGATCCGCCAACAGCTCTGTTTGAAGGTCAAGGAACTTCAGGCGCATCATTCGAGATACCATGAAGCGGTCAGTAAAACCGCTGACCCTGCTATTTTTAGAAGCATCATGAATGATCAAGTAGTTCAACTGGAGCCGTTCGAAAATCTCCAATACCTGCTTCAAAGATGCCGTTTCTTTCACTATAAGAGTCAGTTTTGCAGCCACAACAGTCACAAACCTAACGTCTTTATAGGCCTTGCAGATTTCCTGTTCATAAAGTCTCTGCTCGTCTTCTAGAAAAGAAGGCACAGCAGTTCGTAAGCAGATCATGGCATCCTGCAGCTGGACATTGCCCATGGCCAGCAAAATCAGCTTATAAATATCCTTTTTCGGTAAGTAGCCCAAATCAACCGGCGATTCTTCGCTACTCACAAGTGGGTACCCCTCATGGTTATCATCAGCTAGAAAGCCATAGATTTCACGAAGATCATAGGGGATTTTCGGAAACAAGCACAAGTGGCGAGTCTGATTCAACGGCACCATCAAGCGTTGGATGCAGATATCCGGGATTCTCGACCGCACGCGTGCTGGCATGTTGGAGAAAACACAGAGGCCATCACCTTTATTGGAGTTGACCAACAACGAGCCAGTGCCCCGGTTAAACTCGTTTCGGAGCCAAGCATCATAGACATTCTCCTCACAGAGCCAATCGTTCACGAATTTGGCCGTGATCACCGAAATCATAATTGGTATGACGTATGAAACGGCTCCAGTGAGCTCAAATATAATCACCACCACCGACAACGTGAGTTTGGTGATTCCAGCAGTGAACGACGCGGCCCCAACAACGGCATACGAAGATGGAGACACTAGGCACGATTTGGCCGTGCATGTAGCCAAATAATCCGCGTCGAGTTTATTCTGGATGGCCTGAGAAATGATTCCAAAAAGACGGCCCACGGTAGCACCCATCACCAACGATGGCATGAGCACTCCGCCCGGAAGGGAAAGCCCATAGCTATAGGACGAAAGGAAAAAACCCTGCACGAAAATATAGGCGAGTTTCCACACGGTGGAGAAGGAGGACGAGTCGCACATGAAGTTCATGGAGTTTGTTTCCTTGGCAACGGCCCCAGTGGGGCAATCGGTAAAGAGGACCTTCAAAAAAGCCCGGAGAGGCATCTTGGTCATCAGAATAGGGAACGTGGCCATGGATGTCGCCAAACCCACCATCACCAACTCCACGTACGGTGCGGCTTTTTCAGACACCTTCAAGACCGACCCCATCCACAGATAAAGACGACGTTTGACCAGCTTCTCTGCAAAGCGCAAGTACGCTTTTGTATAGCAATAGCCAAAAACCCCACCAAGAATGCCCAAAAGAACGAATGGAATGGACTCCATGAAGAACCAACTGATGTTCCCAAACAGCACATCAAATAGAGCCTCGTCAATATAGTTTTCGCCCTCAGTAAACACCTTAAACCCATAAAGAGCCACTAACGCAATGGTGGCCGAAACAAACGAGTTCCACATGATCTTGGTAAGCGAGAAGTACGTCGGAAGAAGCTCCATCACGAACAACACTCCTCCAATGGGCAGATTAAAAGCCACGGCTATGCCAGTGGCAGCCGCAGCACTTAGCAATTCTCTCCGAAGTCCCTCGTGCAAGTTTTTGCCGTATATGCGTTCAAAACATATCGTCAAAATACACCCAGCAATGTGCACCAAAGGCCCCTCGCTTCCGAGCCACAACCCAGAACTAACCACTAAGACCAAGCCACAGATCTTATAAAAAAGCATGTTGGGGCCGAGGTACAGGTCCAGGTGGTAGTTGAAGCCAGCGATGATAAGCTTCATTTCGGGGATTCCGCTCTGCTTCATCAACGGAGCTAGCGTAAACGTGAGCACGCCCGCCAGAAGCACAAACAAACACACGAAAAACACGTAGATTGGCAAGTTGACCATCACCTCCGTCCAGAAATTCACCTTTCCCGTCAACATGCGCAGCCAGTCGTACCAGTCATCTGCAGGGCAGGTCAGGTACGGGTTTAGAAGCGACCACCGGTCTAGTTTGGAGAGGCAAAGACCTTTCCGGAGGTCATTGAGCCACACCGACGCCAAGTCCAAGAATATCGTCACGTACCCCACCAAAAGCGACATGATCACAAGCACCATCCACTTGTATGACGTGTTGGCGTGCCAGTGGAGAGTGGACTCTTTCATCCAGTCGATGTAGGTCATGTCCTCGTACGAGGATTCCTGGGGAACTTCTAAGGATTCCGGCTCGGCCGTTTGGCGGTCCTCCTGGAGCCGAACAATGGGAATATGGCCTGGCCCATGTGCTTCTCCCATGTGGTGTATTCTTCTATGCGAGTGGTATGTAGATTGATGGGTCTTCTGTATGTCTCATGTGTACTCTGCAGGTGCGCACAGCTAGCGTCGAGAGTCCCCCAACCTCCACCAAACCTCACCAAACCTCCACCAAACTCCACCAAACCTCACAAAACTCCAATTAACCAGCGACTAGGTATTTGGATTATTCTGTTGGTATTAGGAAAAATTATTGGCGCCACTGGTCGATATCTGGAATTTGTCTGGAATTGAGCTTGAGTCTCAGGTACCTGGGTGCGGTCCAGGAAGAAGGCACGTGACCTGGCTGGAATGTCTGCAAGGGAACCAAGTGTTGAGGTGTCCCAATCTGCATTTCGTTTTTCCAATCTGCATTTCGTTTTCCCAAATTGAAAAGTTCCCAATTCTCGCTTCCCAAACCAGATTCATATTCGTAAACCTGTACAGTAGATCTGTAGGACCGTAGGACTGTATGGAGCACAGTAGTTGTGTACGTTGGTGGTGGGTTGCGTATACCACGGGAGGTACGGAGGTACCTTCGCACGAATAAATTCACCAAACCACTAACAGAGCCCAAGTCACCCAGAGATCACGAGCAAGCTGACCCCAAGTGCCTGCTACCATTCCTGGATCCCATTTTCCTGCAGATGTCGTTCATTGCCAGCAACACCACGCAAACGAGTGCAGCCACCGGCCAGGAGCTAATCAATGACATCACCGTCAACAATGGACCCGAAGACACCATCACCGACTTGGCGTTTTCACCCCAACTGAATCTCCTTGCGGTTTCCAGTTGGGATAAAAAAGTCCGCATCTATGAAATCGACCCCAATTCGGGAAATAACCAGGGAAGAGCGCTTTTTGAACATGAAGGCCCGGTTTTCAGTGCCCGCTGGTCGTCCGATGGCTCCAGGGTATGCTCTGGTGGTGCAGATAAGCAAGTGAAACTCTTTGATTTGGCGCTGCAACAAACCCAACAAATCGGGGCCCATGATGCTCCCGTCAGGTGTGTGCGTTCTGTGCAGTGCGGTCCCACCAACACTGAGGTGGTGGTCAGTGGGTCCTGGGACAAGACCTTGAAGTACTGGGACATGCGGTCGCCTCAGCCCATTTCCGTCATCAACTTGCCCGATAAGGTGTACTGCATGGACTCGGCCCAAAAGCTTTTGGTGGTTGGCTGTGCTGAACGCCATTTGGCCATCATAGATTTGACCAATCCACAGCAAATCTTCAAAAACGCCATGTCGCCGTTGAAATACCAGACGCGGTCCGTGGCCTGTTATCCTCAAGGAAATGGCTATGCCATAGCTTCCATTGAGGCCCGTTGTGCTATCCAATACATTGACGATGCAGAACAGCAAAAAAGTGGTTTTTCGTTCCGGTGTCACCGCAAGCCACCTAACGGTACTTCCACGACCCGAACTTCTCTGGTGGCCAGCAACGAAACCCACCTCTATACAGTCAATGCCATTTCGTTCCATCCGATCTATGGAACGTTTTCCACGGCCGGTTCGGATGGAACCTTCTGTTTCTGGGATAAGGACGCCAAACAGAGATTGAAGAACTTCCCTAATGTGGGTGCTCCTATAACAGCAACCGCCTTCAACAGCAACGGCACCATTTTTGCCTATGCCAGTGGTTATGACTGGGCGCAGGGCTACCAGGGCAACCGGCCTGACTTCCCCACGGAGATCAAGTTGCATCCACTGAAGGAGGAGGAGATCAAGCAGAAGAAAAAGACCAGGTAGGTAAGCTGAGACCATGAACCAAGGCCGAGCCAAAGCAAAAAAAAATTCACTAGGCTTATTCTCTTTCTCTTTCTCTTTCTCTTTCCTGGAAATCCTCCCTCCCGTGTTTCTCCCTGGTGCTCCCGTGCTTCTCTGTCTCCAGACTCAAGAATAGAGCCACTGTATAAGTGGATGTGGTGGTGACCAATTCATCAGCAATTGCATTCGCTCAACACCACATGATGCATATCCATAATCTGTATAGTATCGATATGACAATGTTATCATATTGTATAGTGTAGGATCATATTGTATAGTGTAGGATCATATTGTATAATGTAGGATCACATTGTATAGTGTAGGATCATATTGTATAATGTAGGATCACATTGTATAGTGTAGGATCATGGCAAGATCTGACGATCAACCAAAATAAGCAATTTATCTTTATTCAACATTCTTTTAGTGAAAAGACACTTTACAGAAATTAGGACATTTTTTATGTTCGCAGGAAATGGCCGTCTTTTTATATTCTTTTGGAATTGCAGCCATCGCACGCGCGTGTGGTCGCCATAGTATGAGTTGTACTACACCTACACTTTATCATAAGTACAGATCAGATTAACATAGCCATGTGTTTTTTTTTTTTTTCTGTTACCGGTAGCGCCTGCATACTACCTAGTAATACTAAAACCTGTACACCACCTGCATACTACCATACTACCTGCACCACCTGAGCTGGCTGTAAAAATTAATGGTGTATTCCAAACAGGCAATGGTGTTTACCCGAGATGTAATGGTGTGGTGAAAGGTGCGGATCTGGCCCATTGCAAATGAGGCAGATAGTCGCGGCACGCCAGACCCGTGCACCAGGCCATTTTAATTCGCGATAAAAACTCATCAGACGGAAACCACCACCATCCCGAGTCCCAAAGACTGCAGAAGCACAGAACGCCCGAGACTTTTTACCGAGATAGTCGAGAGTTTGGTACATTCTTTTAAAACCAAATCAAACAAATATCCTTTTTGCTTGCCCTTGTGTCCTGCACACGCACCAGTCGACAGCACCATGAGCCTTGAAACACGGCCCCTCGTCTTGGAGCCCTTTGCAAATCAGATCGAGATGATCGATAAAGCGTTGATCGAGGCTCATAACCAGCCGGCTTCTTATTACGGGCGTCGGAGACCCGTCAACAACAACAATCCTAATACTATGGGAAATATCAACAATAACAATGTTAATACTATGGGAAATATCAACAATAACAATGTTAATAATATGGGAAACAACGGCGTCAACAATTTGGGCAATACTTTGGGCAATAATTTGGGCAGTAATTTGGGCAATAATTTGGGGGGTATCAACAACACCAATATTGGCAACACCATCAACAGTTTGGGTAGCGCGGGCAACATGGGATATGGAGACCGCAATATGGCGGGAAAAAACTTTTACCCGAAATACGCGTATCAAAATATGGACTACTACTACCGCAACGGCATGGGCGCGGATTTGACGGCCAACCCGGATTTGGAAGGCGTGCAGTCTTCGCTCTCGTATGAGAGAACCAGCCATGACCACATTCCGCAGGTGTTCCAGGATGAGAAGAATTTCGAAGAGAAGACTTTTGAGAAGAATTTCGACAAGACTTTTGATAAGAATTTCGACAAGACTTTTGAGAAGAATTTCGACAAGACTTTCGAAAAGACTTTTGATGAGAAGATTTTTCAGGAAAACGAAAAGGGCTTTGACCAAGGCTTTGACCAAGGCTTTGATCAGAAGGTGTTTGGGCTTGGTGTGGCCGATGGAAAGAAATACGACGGTTTGGCCACTTTCGACCCCTTCAGTACGGAAAAAGAGTACTCCAGCCTGTCGTTTTTCCAGCTGCCAGGGTTTAACTCGTCGGGCAATCTCCTCAGCTCCAACTACACGTCTTCGTCTTCGAACATCTGGCGGAGCGGAGGGAAAACAATGGCTGGCGATGCAACAGTGTGGGGCTAAGTGGGCAGAAGAACGAAACAATGACCAGATATTACACCACCATTGACACTTATGACACCACATTGACATTTATGACACCACATTGACACTAATGACTCCACATTCACACTAATGGCACCACATTCACACCAATAATATGGTGCAGAAGTGACTGTTTTCAAGTACGACCAAGGGACCTCAAGGAGAGGTATTACTTGAGACTTTCAGAACCATTCTGGATGATATGAAGCACCTTTTGTTGCGACTGTTTTGTTTCGATTGGTTCCTTTCTGTCTTTTTTTTTTTGTTTCCTCAGATTGAAAACATTGAGTATGCAAATCTGCTGGTTTCAGAAGAGGATGTGCAGATAAATGGAGAAGTATCGTGATATATCGTGATGTGTCGTGATCAATTGTGAAATACGGTGAAGAATCGGAATGATGGTAAGGCTGCGTGTGTGCAGTACGTGGTAGATTTTGCATGATAAAGATTTGTTGACTCTGTTGGAGGACAAGGGTATATGCAGTGCTGGCCCGATTGTTGGTCGGACGAGCCTGCATGGATATCGATTACGACTCCCTTGGCCTGCACGAAACAAAGTGGTGGTTGGATAGTGAAGTCCGTTTCCTGGTCAGTGCAAGTCGCCAATTAACCAGGGTTCAATAGCAGTGGTTCATTGTGGTTCAAAACTAGTTCATTGTGGTTCGATACGGGTGGAAAGGTATAATATAATATTGGTCAATGCTGGTTCAATATTGGTTGGGTCATAACAAATGGGTTATGATCAAAGGGAAATTTCCAAGGCCCCAATGCCTGGTGCTGGTGGTGGGACGGAAAGATTAATTGACAATAAAAATGGTACATGGAATAGAGCGTAGTGCGAAGTGGTGGGCTGTGTGCGGATCTGCTAGATACACGGGATCCAGGATGCACGAACAGGGCAGGGATTTTTTTTTTCTTAGGTCTTGACGTAGACATGAAAAACGCTTTGTTCCACGGCCCCCGAAATTTTCCCAAGATTTGATTTGTTGAACCGTGGATCTGTGGTTACGGCATCTGAGTCAGCGGGCGGTGTGCAGGACAAACCCGATAAAACAATAGAAATCTAACTCCCCGTCACGTGACGCCAACAAGCTGCGCCGTTTTCCGGCAACGTGTTAAACATCGCCGCAGATGGATTTACGGGGTGGATCTGGCCGACGTGTGTGCACCGAATAAAAGGTTATGGGGCCGTTCCCACGGACAAGCAGACCCATGAGCCTTGCGTTGCACTGTCGTATTGTGTGAAGCCCTGGTTAAGAGCCCTGCCTAGAAACAGAAACACTATGTAAACTAAAATCAATAAATAAATAAATAATTAAAAAAAAAAAAACACCACTTTCCCAAGAAATGGCCCTCCTCGTGCTTCTGACCTCCCCCATTATAAAGCACCCTCAGTGCGTATACAAGTGCTGCAAGATGGCTCTATCTCTGCAGACCCATACAAGGCAGAATGGACGGCGCGCGCACCCGTGCCTCCCTGCGAGGGCTTCTCCTCATCCAGGATTCTTCACCGTAACCTGCGTCCAACTCCCACTCTGCCTTCCCAGTGCAAGAACACTCCGAGTTTTGATCGCCAGAGGTGTCCAGTGCTACTACCCCACTACCCCCACCGTGTGCAGGAAGGAACTTTGCCCCATCCCATTTGCCCCCCCCCCATCTTCCTCATTTCCTCCTCCGTTCCCATTTCCTGTCCCTCCTCCAATCTCCCTTCTGCTTAGCTTTCTGTGTGTGTCTACGTGGTATCGCTATTCAGTCCGTGTGAGCAGTGGTATTTATTGTGTGGCTGTCTAATTTCTCCTTATTTAGTGGCGGTTTTTCTGTCTCAGTCGTCCTCACTGTTTGTCAGTCCTGGTATTTATTTCGGGGATTCCTAGTGGTGTTCCTTCTGGTCTTAGTGTCTACTTCTGATCAGGGTTTAGTCGTCTAGTGTTCTAGCAGACTACCGGTTTTTTCCTGACTTCAAACTTCCTGGGTCAGATTTCAGCGTTCAATTTATCGTCTGCTTTTCATTCTTGTGATTTTAGTCTAGTCCTCTAGTCTTCTAGTCTTGTTCTAGACCGGTGTTTCTAGTGTTCTATTCTTGTTCTATTCTACTGAATCTACTGTTGGATTCTCGTTTTGTTTTTTTGATCCGCTCTACTGTTTCTGTCGGGCTCCATTACTTTGGTCTAGTCTTGTTTTTTTTTCTTGGTCTAGTCCTGTTCTATTCTCGTGGTCTAGTCCTGTTCTAGCTCTTTTCTTGTTCTAGCGCCAGTCCGTTCGTGACAATACCAGCTCTTTGATTATGAGCCAAACTACACCCTACCTTGGAAACAAACGCACGCCGGGCATGGCGTCGGACCCCCCGAGCCAGGCCAACCTGGGCATGATGAACGATCAGTCGCCAGGTGCGCCGCCCATCTTAAACGCCAGCCGCAGTGTGACCGACCGCTTTGCTGCCAACTCCAAGCAGCTCCTCAATGCCTACATCTACGAGTTCTTGGTCAAGAACACGCTCTCAGAGACCGCCAAACTGTTTGTCCTCGAAGCTGATGTGCCAACTGTGGCCTATGACCTGCGGCACTCGTCCTCCAAAACTTCGCCCATCTTGTTGAGCAATGATGTACCGGATAAGGATGTCAACGGGTCCACGCTGTCCAATACCACGCCGCAGACGCCTTCGTTGACCGTCAATAAGTTTCTGGAGGAACATAATATCCCTAACCTTTCGTTGAGCATGGACGCTCCCCAGGGCTTTCTCTTTGAGTGGTGGCAGGTGTTTTGGGACGTGCATAACGTCAAGAACAACAAACAGTCTTCGGCTGCTGCCAACCAATACCACCAGATGCAGCTTATGAAGCTGAGCCAACAACCAGATTTGAACTCCATGGGAATGTCTCAAATCCTGCTCCAGCAGCAGAATGCCATGCTCAATATCTTCCCCAATATGGGCATGGGCCTGGGCCTCCATATGCAGGGCCGCCTGAATGGCCAGGCCGGGCTGAATGTGCCCATGGGTGGCCTGAACGGACTGAATCTCAAGAAACAGAGCTCGCAAGTCGACCCTCGCCAGCAGAGACAAATGATGCAGTTGATGATGAAACAACAACAGCAGCAGCAACAACAACAGCAGCAGCAACAGCAACAACAGCAACATCAGCATCAACATCAGCAGCAGCAGCAACAGAGTCAACAGCAGAGTCAACAGCAGAGTCAGCTTCATAATCTGCAACAACAACAACAACAGCAGCAGCAGCAGCAACAACAACCACAGCAACAACAACAAAACCCACCGAATCTACAGCCTCAGAACCAACCTACCCAGCACCCGCAGAACCAGCATCCGCAGAGCCAGCCTCCCCAGGTCCTCCAACCACAACGGGGCCAGCCTGCACAACCGGTCCAATCGGTCCAACCTCAAAACGGTCGCAACGATAGTCCCAACGTGGGTCTACACCGGAGCAGTACCAATGGCCCGGCCTTGGACCAGGTCAATGCTATCAACCTGCCCATGTTCATGCAAAACGGCCAAAACAGAAACCAACAACAAGCTCAGACGCAAATGAACAACTTGCGACAACAGGCGGGTGTCAGCCAATCCCCAGGCCAGGGACCTGCTGCTGCTGCCGTGGCTGCCGTGGCCGCTGCTGCTTCTGCTGCAGCCAACCCCCAAAGCATGAATGCAGGAAGCCCCGCTATGAATGGAGTTCGGGCCAACCATGCCCGGCCCATGCGCCCAGGCCCTTCTCCGAATGGGTCTGCTAAGCAGATGCAGTATCAGCAGTTGCACCCACAGCAGCAGCAACTTCTTCAGCAACAGCAACAGCAGCAACAGCAGCAGCAGCAACAGCAACAACAACAAATTCCTCAGCCGATGCAAAATCTCCAACACGGAATGCCACAGCCGGGTAGCATCCAGCATGGCAATATGCAGCACCCCCAGATGCAACAAATGCTGCAGTCACAACAAAATGTGTTTGGGATGCCTCCATCTCCATACGGGCAGCAGAATATGGCGGTGCCTGCACCTCCCATGAACCCTAATGTACCGCCAGGACGCAACATGAATGCACTACAAGATTACCAGATGCAGCTTATGCTTTTGGAGAAGCAGAATAAGAAACGGCTTGATATTGCTCGGTTCAATGTGGGAGGAGACAATTCCATGGCGCAAGTAGTGCCTCCGGGCCACGGGGCTCCTAACCAGGCATCCCCCGCCCCATCTCCCCATCCTAGCAGCAAGCCGTCTCCGGTGATCCCCGCCCTGAAGCAGAAAAAGACGCCGGTGACTAAGCGTGCACGCAAGCCCAGCGTCAATGGCACAACTCCTCAATCTGCTGGAACAGAAAACGGCGCCAATGGACGAGCGGGCCCCAAGAAAAAGGCAATGTCGCCCGAGCCGGACGCATCCAAAAAGAGGAAAAAGGGCGCCGAGTCGCCCAAAAAGGTCACCAAAACCCCCACGTTGAAGAAAGAAAAGCTCAAGCCCAAGAAGGAAGAAAAGCCTGATGAACGACCCCAGCCCTCCGACGGCAAGATGCAGCCTCCCAATGCGTTCTACAACCAGGCGTTGGCGGACCGCGTGCCCACAGAAATTTTGGGCAACAACGCGACCGGAGACGGAGTCAATTTTTTCACGTCCGGAGGCAATTCCAGCATCGACGACATCGACTTTGACTTCAATCTGTTTCTCGATGGCGGTGACGATGCCATGTCAGGCGGGCTCTCGGGCTTCAACTGGGGCAGTGCCGTGGAAGGAGAATAGTGGGGTTTCGAACACGTGGCCAAGGGTATCTATTATAGGTGTCCGAAACAGCCAACGCGCTTGAAACATTACAGTTAATGCATACGGATAGTGCAAGATCTTCGTTGTCTCTGGTTTATTATCTGTTTACATGCATGATACGATCTTTGGTTAGTTTCCGGGCAGAAATTTTCAGGCTACTTCAATGTTTTGATCTCACATCAATTGTGAGTTCAAATGGCATAGGTTGAATCTATGATTAATCTGTATGGGACCATGTAGATTCTATGGAATTGTAGCATGAGCTAGAAGTACCACTAGACTTTACAGAGTAGAAGTCATAGCGAAGTAGAGACTGGAGTCAAGATTTAAGTGACTCGAATCGGTAGATAAACCCCAGCTATGCTTCATACTACAACATAGTCGTGCAGCTTGCAGTTGTCCTGCATATTGCAGCGTAGTATTATCCAAGTCGTTTTTCTCTCTAATCAATTCAGTACTCCTGTTTTGAGTAAACCAACTTGGCTTTGAGTTGATTATAATGCCATGGAATAAAGTAGCATACGCATGTTTTGAGCCTTAGGTCTGGTAACTGATTATTGTGTCCCTCTTTAATGCTATGAACCTTAAAAAGACATAGTTATCTTAGGCTGGAGAGTATAAGATCAAAACGGCCATATTTTTATAATGAAGAAATTCCCAAGAAGTTTACTGATATTTGCCATCCTCTGTTTCGAAAATGAATGATTCAATACGACCGGATGGGTCAGTTTTGGGAAATTCCGGGACTCAAAAGACCATAATCACCTCATATTTCACGGGATCTTGTATTTGTTTATGCCTGAAAAACCATAAAATATCAATTTTGTCTCTTTTGTGCCCCACTCAACGGTCAATTTTAGGTATTAGAAGAAATCCCAGAAATCTCATCTTTTGTGTTTAACACGGCTTCTTTAGAATTCAGAATCGACTATAAGGTTTACGGGCAACTACAAAGAACAAATATTGAAATAACTATTTATGGTTCCTAAGCCTGTATCGGCTGATTTTTCTCCAGATTCGGTTATCTTGGTGGCTAGCACCTTGACATGATCATGTCCAATGAAGGACGTGCCTACATATAAGCTCCGTACACTACGGCCCGAAACCCTTGGATTTTCTTCTAGGTACCACCACTTGACTTTAAACCAAGTGAGTATTTTATATTGTTTTCTATCGTGTTCTGTCTTAAACTGTCTTTTGTCTGGTCTTTTTTCTGAAGAGTTGCTAGCAAAATGCGATCCTCAGTCCACACAAGTACCAGACAATACTAAAAACCGTAGTAAAAATACACAAATTTAAGTTTTAATACCATAAAAACCAACAGTATTTTCGGTCACACACTGCACATTCACATCATTTAACTCCTTCATAAAGGACTTGTATGGGAAACACATTTCCATCAATCCAGGTGGATTTCTCTGGATTTTCCACTAAATTTTGGCAAATCTGGGATAAATTGTTCAAATCGTCTGAGCCTCATTAGATCGGATAGAAGAGCCAGGAACTATCAAAATTCCCTACATGGCGTTTTAATGAGTTACATGAAGCCAAGCATGAGTTCGGTGGATTCGTCAGACAGAGTCACTCTTGAGCCGGACAATTTAGACCCAGTCAATATCCAGTTACATGCAGTCAGGTGAAATACATACCTGGTGGCAATACTGAAGCTCTAAAAACTAGTATTCATAACGTAGTGTGTGGTGTAGTGTGTAGTAAGGTGGTGGACTGCATACAGTGGTTTGACTCGAGAATGAGCTTTTCTTATAAAGGACTATTTCCTTCTACTACCTGTGCTTCCTTATCCTCTAAACGTTTCTGCTGGAAATAGAAACTACATGCACTGAGTACTGGTAATTGCACTATTCTGAGTTGGTCTCTATGTTTTTGGTAGGGTCAGAATAGTAGAAATATTGTTGGAACAGCAGAGTTACTAAAACGAAGAGAATCAATAAACTACAATTAATCAAAGAAGCGTTTAGCAGTTGCATCATGTCGTAGTATTACATTCAGATTGTCATTGACCGGTGGATAACAGCGTTGAAGCTGCGCATCCCGAATCACGAGGATGACACCTTCTCTGGCTCACGCTCTTTCCCAAACCAAATATCACTGGAAAAAACAGAAACCAAAATCACACTCAATATGGCCACGAGAAGCTGCGAACTCCATCCAGTCGATGGATAAACGTTCCAGCAGAGCTCGTGAGCCAAGAAAACAGCTGTGCCCACGAAAACATTGCAGCCGCCTGCATATAGCAAGAACGGCACCAGCCAGCAGTACCATGAGAGAAACTGGTAGTGCAAAGAGCGGGCAAACAAGACTCCGATAAGGTTGGTGACTGCAAAAATGAGCATGATAAGTTGTGGGCCGAATTTGGCCGACAAAAGCAAGTTCTGTGGCGAAGTAGTGTTTTTAAAAGGCTTGGCAAGGGTATCCTTCACCAAAGCCCCAATCGACTTTCCGGTCACATTGGGGTGCAAAAAGCGACCAAAGACAAACACAGCCAAAACACCCACGTGTCCAATAAGCAAAGCGTTGGCAAACTCTTGGCTCAAAAACGTTTCTTCCCCCACAAACTTCCAGTTGACCGTCCACTTGTACAAAAACTGCCGGGAAAAGTCAAAGGCATGCGACAAATAAGTCCAGCGTAAGTACTTGGCGTCTTCATCCCAAAAAAGGGGCACGAGAAACCGCCAGCCAATCATAACCTGCACTAGTGGGATGACCAGAAGCACCAAAAGCGTATGCACGATTCGCTCACCAACAAGAAAGAACACCACCACGACAAAAGCAGGCAAATAAAGAAGAACGTTCATTTTCACGCTCAAGGCCATACTGTAGATATCGGCGGCGACTGCACACAAGAGAAGCATCATGGTGCCGGATAAATGGCTGGCCCAGTAGCTCGCCTGTTGAAGGAGAAGCACCACGGCCAAAACTCCAAGGGTGGCGAAACAATCATTGAACATGCGGAGCACATAGATGGAGTAGAGCCTCTTGCTGCATAAAAGAAGGTACAAGGGCCACGGCGGAAGGTCCAGGGCCATGGAGTAGATTGCGCACGTGACCGCGGTAGTAATGGTGAAGAGGTAGCCAAACGCATACTGGGCCCTACTGATATACTCGCCTCCTTCCGTGAGCCAGTAAAGACCCTGGTAGACCTGTATAAAGCCCGCCGGGTAGACGATGGGCCCCGAATCGCCGTCGATTGCCGAGTAGTCAAGTTCGCCCATGTTCACCTTCTCCACCTGCTGCATATAAGTGGAAAAGTCGATTTCCGTATATGCCACTTTCCGGATGATAATCTTGCACGCTATGGATGACACGCATACAAGGATGGGGATCACCACGCGCCTGGCGTTGGCGTCGTAGAGAAGGAACCCTAGGCCATTCCAGAGGTCTAGAGCCACGTTTCGGAGTGTCAACGGAGGCAAGTCGTTTTCCTTTCCACTATGGGTTTTTCCTGAATCTCCGTCATTTTGGGTTATTTGAGAATCACTTTTTTTCAATTCTCGTTCCGTTTGCTTCCCACCGTCCCGGGTTCCTTTGGTGTCTTGTGACATGGTGTAGTTGACAAGTGCGCGCTCATCAAGTTCAGGTATTGATAATAATAATGAGGTGATCAACTGTGAGTGAAAACATGGATAATATTTTTTTGTTTATCTTTTGTCCTTTTTCTTTGTTGTCTTTTTTTAGGGGTTTTCTTCTTGTATTTTTTCTTGAATTTTTCTTGGATTTTTTCAATCCTGGGTTTTATGGCTTGGTCTGGATAGTTGACCAATAATGGAACACTCTAACTAGACTACTCCCTCTACCCTACATATTAACCCTGGTAACAGTGAATAGTTAATACCACGAATCCACCGAATACACGAAAATTTTGTGCACCGACATTGGCCCCTTCTTTAAAGTAAAAGTCTTTTATTTACGTATATTCGTATTTTTATAATTTTGTATTTTTAGAATATATTGTTTTTTTTTTTCTCTTTTTATGTTCTGTTTGGTGTACAGTATGACAGTAGTGTACTGGACAGAAGTGCGCATGGTCCTAGATAGACCACACCTTAAAGCATTAGCAGTGAGTACCGAAAAAATCAATGCAAATTAATATTTAGTAGATAAGGTAATGATACTTCTGAATGATTTCAATAATAAAGATGTATATGAATTTGTTGAATACATTAATTCAATTTTATATTTTCTCTCTATTTAATGTCTATATCTAATGTCTATGTTTAATGTCTATTTTATGATCCTAGTACATAAGCTAGATAAAGTTAATAACAATGATTTGCTTAAACCATGGGACCATAAGTATAAGCACGAAGTACATAAGGTAATATTGAAGATGTGAGATTGAAATTGAAGGTATTCCTAAATTAATGGTGAAAATCGCTTCTAGATGCACACCTCGACTTCTAGATTGTTGATAAGTTAATCCACATTCAAATGGACCATCTTTTCAATATAAGAACTGGAGGTGTGAATTAAAGAATTAGCTGATATTAAAGCTTAAATATATATTTTTGATCAAGGCTATGGGTCGTTCAAATGGTTTAGAAATAGTTTTAAATATGATGAAAATATTAATTATTTCTAGTATAACAATAGGAGTGATTTTTTAACGTAGTTTGTGTTTTTTGGAGTTGCTGGATATTAAGTGGAGGTTGGACTCTGCACATGGACTTTGCAAGGGTAGGTGAAAGTGGGTGCGAATTTCGTTTGGAAAGTGACATTTCATAGAAAAGTGAGAAGTAATTAAAATCGTTAAAAACACCTGAAAAAAGCAAAAAAAGAAAAGAAGCAGTATATCCTAATTTTCAATTAATAAAAGGTTATAATGAAATAAGCCCTAATGCCAGGAATTGGAGAATGTGCTTTTCATGACTTCGCCTTTTTTGCCCAGATCGGATATGCTAAAACCGCGCACTTGGCGAGGTTCCACTTGCACCATCTGCGCCACTAGATCAGTGGTAATTTCGAGGATTTTATTTATTTTGGCGATCAGTAATTCCACAATTTCCTAATTGGGATGTCCAGTGTCTCTTGCTTTATTTTGTGTATTTGGTATTTTTGGTGTGTTTGAAACTACCAGTCTAACGCAGTATCGGTCTGAGAATGACACACACAAAGCACCATTGACCCAATTGAAAATGACTCGGAAAATACATTGACTTGAAAGAGTTCATTGGTCCTGCACAGAGAAAGGCTCTAGTGTGGCTAAAAAAAAATCAGTGTACATTTTAAATAGTGCCTGCAGAAAAGACACATTCACTACACATACTGACTTCTCCATTACTGGTTACTATAATACAACAAACCACCTAGTCAATTCCTAAAAAAAAACTGGCTAATCACGATCAAAAGCTCAACATGCAGTAGAATCCGTAATCTATAATCCTGGGGTACTGATGTTCTTGCTCTTGACACTTCTTATTTCTCATACCCTCAGTGGGAAATCCTGGTGAAGAGAGGGTGACTCCTAAAGAACAATTTGATTGAAATAAGCATTTTCTTTCCCACGAAGACGTACAATTTGTTCAGAAACATACCCACTTTCTTCTCCGACTTCCCATCCAAATGAGAATTGAACCGTAGTACTGCATAGCCCACGTACTTCTTCTAGTGATTGTATTCTATCTTATACTCCATCTTTATTCATCATATCCTCTTTACTCCCTATACTCGTTTCATTGATCAGACGGCCGGATGGGGCTTCTTGCGCATGGCCTTGGTCACCTCGCGCTTTCGTCTCTTGCATTGCCGGTTGACCTCTCCTCTCTTGGACCAAAACCACTTTTCGTACGCATCTTTGTCGGCCATCGAGTCTTCGGTCTCGCCAGGCAAGTGTATGTTTTTGGACGATCCGATTTTGCTCAATTGTGTTTGTGTTTGTAGGAACGCAGAGTTGGCGTGGCTCCAGAAAAGACCCAACTGCCTATTGGGTGTGGCCTTAGCCTCGGTTTCTTCGTTCTGCCTCTTTTTTTCTTCAATCTGTTTTAAGATCTTTTGGCGTTCAGCTTCCTGGTCCTTTTGCTCGTCTTTGTCGTGGTCTAGATCCGTGGCAAGGGCTCCGAACCCGAACGACTTTTCTGGGGTTTCATTGAAGAGAGACCGGAGGTTTTCCGTGGTGTTTTTCTGCCCAAAGCTAGGGATCAAGTGCTCTTCATCGGAATCACTTGAGTTTTCTGCCTCTCCAGACTTGGAGGGAGGATCGTTTTCAGGCTTATTGTCAGACTTCTTAGACTCAGACTCATCTTCAGATTCGGCCTTTTTCTTTTCAGACTCAGAATCAGGCTCATTTTCAGACTCCGACTCCGACTCCGACTCCGACTCAGAATCAGAATCAGAATCAGAATCAGAATCAGAATCAGAACCAGAACCAGACTTGTTTTCAGGCTTATTTTCAGATTTGTTTTCAGATTCAGACTCAGACTCAGATTCGGCCTTTTTTTTTCCCGACTCAGCTAAGTCCTCCAGAGACTCTTCCTTAAATTCTTCAATTTCTGAGTCCTCACTTTGAGACTTCTCTCCTTCAGACTCGTCTCTCTCTGAGTTGACTTCATTTTGACTTTCCTCCTCCTGTTGCTTCTCTTCAGACTCTTCACTCTTCAAGTTCTCACTCTCAGATTCTTCAATCTCAGATTTTTCACTCTCAGATTTTTCACTTTCTAAATCACTCTCTCGCTCTATACTGTCTGGATTTTCACTCCCTGACTCTGTTTTTTCTGGAGCATCTTCTTTCTCTTCTTTCGTTTCGGTCTCTCCAGACTGCTCACCTTCTCTTTCCTCAATTTCTCCCTCTTCCTTTTCACTTTCACTCTCGTCAATCTTTTCCTCATTATCACTCTCCTCACCCTCTCTTTCCTCGTTTTCTGCTTCTTTGACCTCTGCTTCCTCGGTTTCCTCGTCCTCTTTCTGGTGCTCTATATCATACTTCTCCTTGATGGCTTCGGTGGTGTATTTTGCACCGAAATCGTCAATTTCCATCTCACTGTCTTCAGAATAGTACACTGGGTCGGCCGGCCGCTCGTGGGACTCTCTGTACTTCTGTACTAGCAGTTGGGCGTCCAGAATAGGCACCTCAGTTTCCAGATCCGAGAAATCAAGCGTGCCTTTGGTCTCGTAGTCAAAGGTTTCGAGTGTGCGTCTGCCTTTGCTGTCATATTTGACGGGCTCAGTATCACTAGTATTGTCGTTTTCAAGATCGACTTTCTTGTCGAAATCAAAGGTGGAGAAGAGGTTGGCCAAGGCAGATTGGTTTTTTCTATGGTCATCTTCAAAACCAGCAACTTCTTCTTTTGGTGCATTTTCTTGGGTTTCCTCTTCTTCGGCTTGTTCTTCTCCGTAGGCTTGTGCCTCCTGTCCATTGACTCCACAGGTGCTAGGCTCTATGGTCATCAACATGGATGGCGCCCGGGAAAATCTCTCCACAATATGGTCGTCTCCACTTCTCCATTCTCCATCGACAAATCTGTAGGTCAAATCAAGTGCGGTCTTGTTGTTTTCCACTCCCCACAATTTGGTCTTGTAGCCTTTGATATGCTTGAGGTCTCCGTTTATTAGGATTCTTAATGTCTGCTCTTTACGCATGAAATGAGCTTTTGGACGAGGTGTCTTCCGAATGCGGCCCTTGACCACGTCTCCATGTCCCGAGCTCCGGCTGTAGTGCTGAGAAAATGGATTTTGGGGCACCAAAGTGCTTCCGTAGGATTTCATGCCAATGAGAGAATGGGATGGCGGAGTTCCCTTTGTATTCCCGCTCATATCGTTAAAAGTGTGGGCAGATTTGCGGTAGCCCATGCTCTGGTTATGGGCCCCAATTATGCCCATATTCACCATGGGACCTTTGGAAAGCGCATTGGAAGGCACCAGAATGGTTTGTTCAGCGATCCGGGCATCTCTAGAAACAGCGATTCCTTCTTGTTTTTGAAGACGTCTAGGGCTGGGGTATGCACGGCCAGCATCTTTGGCCCAAGAGGTTTGAAAATCGCCCTTTTTGGCCTGGGAAATGGAGATCTTCCGGCCCATGAAAAGAACCCCGTTCAACGATTGCCGGAGTTTCTTGAATGCAGGCTCCGTGAGTTCCATATCAGCAAAGGCAAAATAAAAATCCCCCACAGGTTTGGTGTGGAACTCGAGAGGTGCAGTAAGCTTGCCGTATTTGGCCAAACGGGTCTCGAAGACCGCCGATTTTTGCATGAGGCTGTCGCTGATGTTTCCAATATGGAGCCGCATGCGGCGGGGCTCTGCGTCCATTATGAAGAAATCTTATGCAGAATTATTACACAGAGCTGGTGGAGCTTGTGGTTCTAGATTTGGTGGTGGCTTGGGTGATGAGATGGGCCCGCACTAGAGTTTTCGCGATGCCACTGTTGATGCTCGCCATGCTCACTAGACTGTTAGAATGTAGGTCGACTGCGAATTAAACCCTACACCTTGTGAATTTGTACTTACTCTAATTTACGATATTTTGTTTATCTTATTATTAAAGTATGGCATATGGTTTTATATTCTCGGGTAGATGGCAATAGACTTGGAATTTCTTGTTGATTCTTGTTATCTGTTTAGGCACCTGTAAGTCCAGAAATGGCTCCAGAAAAGACTTCCAAAAATGGTTCAAAAAATGGCTCCAGAAATGAGATCGGGAGAAATTAATACTGTTTAGTAGTAAAAACAATCGTGGCAGTATATTGTTTAAGTCGTAATTAGTAGTGGAGCTAGTACTACCAGACCACCATGTGCAGGCCAATATTATGTGCAGGTTGGCTTGGGGTCGGTTTTCTGGGTTCCAGCAATAGCAGCCAGGCAAAATTTAGGCAGCCAAGAGATAAGAGGTTTCACATACTCTAGAATAAGTTTCATCCAATTCTATCTCGTGTGTGGTCAAAACAGTAGCATATTATCGTGCACTGCTGCATGCTCCTGCATCTACCATGGTCCCATCTACATACATCTATCTATACATCTACATGTGAAGCTTACCTTCAGTTTAGCCCTGTGCCTCTAATCATCTTCTGGCCTGCATACGGTGGACCAGAATTGCTGAATTTTTATAGTAGTTCAAAGCTGGAACCTTGTAATGCTCCCTATACTCTAACTTCTCACCTCAATTATCTATTTCTGTTTCTTCCTAAAGTCTGGGGAAATCGCTACTGTTCAAGCCATGGGATCTCCTTCTAACATATTCCAGTCCTGGAGTTATTTCGGGGGCGTCCTTAGACAATTCCACTTTGAAGTCCTGTTTTCTTCGGGTGCCTGCAGGCAGAGCATGAGTACACCAGTATATAGAAAAAGAAGCAAATCAACAAAGTAAGTGAATATATGATTTTTAGCACTAGACACAATCCACTCATCCCATGGAATTCAGTTTCAGTTATTTCAGTTATTTCAGATGAAATGGACGTGGAATTATTCAAGTTCTACGACCACTAAAATGGAATACACATCACTGGCAATACCTGTAGCTTCGATTAAAGTACCGATCTTCTAAATACCGACGCCTGCAAATATTTAAGGTGCATGCCTGCATATAAATAAGCCCTCCTCCCACCACTTCTCCAAATAATAGTCAACAACACGTAAGTCAACTAATCACAAGAGACTAATCATTACATATCAATTAGGTAGCAGCCCACATGTCCTTCAACCCCATGAAGGACGTGATAACACCAGCAAAACCAACGTCTCCCTCGGTAAAGTGCAAGTAGTTCAAAGTATTGAGGCAGATGAACATATCCAAGAAGGTCCAGACCAACTTGCGCTTTGCGGCGTAAATCTTGGCCTTCAAAGCCTGGGAGTCGGTCTTTTCATCTGCGGCTTCCAACTTGGCACTTGATATCTTATAGGTTCTCAAGGAATTGACTACTCCAGCAATCAAGGCCAATAACCAGAACCGGGCCGACCAAGTGGGCACCTTGGAAAAGCGCTTCTTGTCCATAAGACCCATCATCTTAAACCACGTGATCGTATCCAACGACAAGTAGCCCACGTAGCCCAAATCCCTCACAATCAGAGACGTCAGCAACACATGGTCCATGAGCTTATTATCGTAGGTCTTGGAGGCAGCCTGCAAGTGACCCAATGGTTTCAAAAAACGCATACCTTTCCGGATCATGGTAGCATGTTGCTTCAAGTCCTTGAACTTTTGCACAAGTTCAACGGAAAAGCCTTTTCTTTGTAAATAGTACGATAAGAAGCGGGAAAGGTAGGCCACCAAGCGGAAACTTTTCTCACGCTTGGAGTTGCTGTCCAAGAACTTAATGAGCTTGGAGAAAGTGGGGTGATAGAGAATTGAGTCGGCAACCATCTTGTAGCAAACTGGAGAAAATGATGTGTGGTGGAAAAAGATGTGGGGATTGTGGGTAGAAATTGGGCCCAAAAATATGGGGTACCTTTAGACCGAGGTGCGCGCGCTCTAGCACGTGAGACTAACCTCTGTGAATTATTCCAACGGATGTGCATATAACTCCGGTCCTAGGAACTAGTACGGCCATAGTACGGTGTATGGATTTTTGTCTATGCCGGTGATTTACTGTAATTAAAGAGATGCTTTACCCACTCATTAACTCTTTCTTATTGATCCCTACTTATACTCTTTGAGTCTATACACCCAACTATCACTGCAAATCCTGCAGACTACACAGCACTTGTCACTTGTCACTCAGCAGTCAACAGTCAACACTAACAGAATTAGTTATATTTAGTCTGGAAAAAATACTCCATAGTAACGTGGTCCAATTAAAGCTAATAAGTCATTTTCTTTATTTTATTAATCTTCGTCTTGACCTCATTTTACTATAAAAATTAATTATTAACTAATGGGAATAATAATAAACCCGTACTATTTGCTAGAATCAATAATATTAAATATGGAGATGATAATTCAATACTTTCAGATGTTGAATTTGTATTATATATTTAATTAATAAGATGATTAAGATTATTAAATGTAATTGTGAGAAATTAAATGAAATCAATTCTTAAAAAATGTAAATCCTGGCTTTAATGATATGATAATTGTAGAATTTATAAATACTATTAATATAAAGCTCAAGACTAATATACCTATAGAAAAAAATGTCCTATAATTGAACTATGAGATCTTTTGTTATCAGTTTTATCAACTGTAAAATTTGTAAAAGTTGAAAATACCAATAAGAATAAAAAAGATGAAAATAACATCACCTAAACCATATATAGTAGATATTAAAGTTGTGTAGAATAATTTACAGTTCAACATGAACCGGATGTTCCGGTCACATGACCAGATCGGATCAATCTCAGTGCGTGCGTCAGACCAGACAAACTCTGTGATGGGCCACGCGCGACGCGACCAAAACAAACTATACGCACCACTCCACTATACAGACCACTCCACTAAACTAGACGGACGAATCACGGGTTTTATTTTTTATTTTGGGGGATACTAGACGGATTTCCTGTACACATACTATCCTACAGTCGAACAGATGGCGGACTTTGATGGGCTCCAGGAGGAGGTTCTTGGGCTCAGTCGCGATGGGAATATTACAGATGTCATCAAGCCTCGCAAGAGTATATTGAAAGTCAGGGAGAACACCACGCTACCGATTTCCAACGGTGTTTCCATGGATGCTCGCTTCAACCGTCGGGTTTCGTTTGCAGAGAAGGTCAAACTCCACAAAATCGACTTTGTTCCCGTGGAAATGCACAGTGATTTGGATGGGATGGACGGCATGGATGGGAATTTGGACAATGGCTTGGATAGCTTGGAACCAGACTGGCCCGAGCCTCTACTGAGCTCCGAGGACGAAGACCCTAGCTTTTCCAACCTAGAAGCGGATGCTGATAAAGTACTTACCGCATTGGGCAGTTCTCTTCTGGAGAAGATCCTCAATTCTCTCCCAGATGTATTATCGGATGCAAACCTCTTTAAAGAGCAGGAAAACCCGGAGATTCCGGAGCCTCATAACTTTGAGGACTATGATTATTCACATTATGAGAAGGAATTTGGGAAAGACAATATGGGGTTGGGAAGTGACGATGAAAAGACCATGGAACTCACAGAGCAGATCTCAAGACCCAATATAAAGGAGAATCTGAAAGGAGACCTGGACCAACAGAATGATTCTGAAGATGGAAATGAAAGTGATGGCTTGGACGACTTTGGCGACTTGCAGGAAGAGGATATGGAGTTCACGGGCCAGGTGCAGGACACAGGGGCCTTAGTGCAAAGCAAGACCGGTTTCGAGGCGGAAAATGGCAATTTCAGCACTTACAATGACTTCGACACCTTCAAAGACGATCCAAAAAACTCTGGTCCCGGTTTCCTGGCTCCTGGGCAAAAAGCAGACGAAACCATGGACTTAACCGAGTATTATTCCGGCCCCAATCCGTTCCAAAACATCCACAATGATACACACGAAGAAACCATGGATTTCACTCAGCTCGCTCCAGAAAATGGACATGGAAACGACGAAAAGGCCAATGAAGAGAGCCAAAATGAGCTTCCGACTATAAAAAGTCCACAACCTGACAATGTGCCTGGTAATGAAAGGGAAGAGACTAATGAAGAAAATGCTGCTAATGACCATGGAACGAAGGAACTGGCTGAAAGGAATCAGGGGTCCAATGTGAGTGCTGAACTGGATGAGTATCTCAGCGCCGAGCAGGAAAATGAACATTCTGATCTCGAAGAAGAAGTTCCCATGGAGCTCACTCAGCCAATTGGACAACAGATAATTGGGCAGGAGCAGAAAGAGGAAGAACAAGGAGCAGAAGAAGAGCCCGAAGAAAAAGAGCATGAACAGGAAGACCCTGAACAGGAAGAAGGACAGGAAGAGCAGTTTGAAGACCCTGAACAGCTTGAGTCTGAACAGCTTGAGTCTGAACAGCCTGAGTCTGAACAACCTGAGTCTGAACAGCGTGGGCCAGAACAGCGTGGAAATTCTGAACCTGGACAGCCTGAAAACTCTGAACCTGAAAACTCTGAACCTGAAAACTCTGAACAGCCTGAACAGCCTGAACAATCCGAACAATCCGAACAATCTGAACAATCTGAACAATCCGAACAGCCTGAAGAATCTGAACAATCCGAACAAATTGAGCCTGTTGAGTTGTCTCTGGAAACCATAAAAAGCCCCGAGACTCCTTCAAATGAGTCAGTACCTACCATCTCTGTGCACTTGCAAAGTCCTGTCAAAACCATTATATCCAATCTAGAGAGCATTCCCGAGCAAACAGAAGATGAATTTCTGACTGAATTACTGGCTGGAATGAGTGAAGCAAAGGGAGGTGAAAATAAGGAAGAAATAGTCAATGATCCTGTGAAAGAGACTACAAATGAGGAAAAATTACCAGGTGGAATTGAAGGAAAATCTCCCAAGAGAAAACTCCAAGAAGGCCTTCAAACGTCTCCCAAAAGACACAGCCTGTACATTACTGAAGTCAACACCACCACCATTCCTCTAGCAGGCCTGTGGACGGAAAACAGTGAGGATGAGGATTACCCCATTTTATCACTCGAGGAGTTTTTGCAGGAAATCGGGATCAAGTTCTATGACGACTTGGAAATCGCCACGGATTTATCGTCCCAGTACCGCATGTCGCCTCTGTCTCAGGAACATTTCCACAGTGCAGACTACTACCGGGCCAATATCCAGATCCCACTTTTGGAGGTCTATGAGCTAAGTTGCAAGGAGTTGGCTGGAAAAATCCAACAAGGGAAGCTTCTTTTTGAAGAGCTCCAGCAGAAAACACTTCAGGATAACCCGGACCTTTTCAGACAATACCAAAAAGCGTCATTTTACGAAAGAGTGGCCATGAAATCCCAATTTCACTTGATGAGGGAACTTACTCGGCAACAAGCCAAGCAGGTGTGGTACGAATGGCGCAGTAAGCTCTTTAGAAACATTATCGAGGTGTTCCAGACCAATCTCAACATTCTCCAGGACGACAAGGCCACATTTGTGGAAAACATGAACATTCTCAATGAAAAGTCCAGGGAAACAAAGCAAAAACTCCATGGGCTCCAAACGGATATCCTGCGGTTCAAGGCCATGAAGGCCAACTTCAAGACATTAGAATCGGAGCAAATCAACACCATCAAGGCCCGAATGACCGAGTTAAATGTGAAGCTTTCGGCGCACCGGGACTTGATTTTGGCCCGGAAAAAAGCCATTGGAGCGGTGGAAGACCAGATCAAGCAAATCAACGAAAATATCACGGCGGTGGAAAAGGAATCTGCAAAAGCCCAGGCGGATTTGAATAATACAAAACACTTTAATGATCTGGAGATCGCAGGGCTCCAAACCGAGGCCAAACTCCTCGAGGCATGTGCTGGGCTCAAGTTTCTCAGCAGCCCCAGTGAAAACATCTATGAGTTTGAGTTCAACCAAAAAATGAACATTGTCATTGATGTGTCCCAGCCCGAGTCCACGGAAGGGCTTCTTTTCCGGCCGAAAAACTCCTCCAACGCCGTGTTATACAATGAAACACTCATGGACAGGTATTGTCAGTATTTGGCGGAAAACACGCCATTTCTGAACATCTACGATACGTTACGGACATTCCAACAGAAATGGACCAAGCTTCTTTTGCTTGATGAAGATCTCCATAAGCTCTCGTTGAAGGGCCCTGTGCGGATTAATTCTTCCGACTTGAAGCAAATCAACTTTGAACTCGATCTTTATGTGTTTTCAAAAAAGCTCAAGGTGACGCTTCTGGGCTCGTTGCAGGTGGCCCAGATCTTGGCGTATCCCGATTCCGTGGAGTGGAGTGGCCGGGTCCACCGAGGAGGGGAAATGTCCGAAGCAGAGGTGAAACAGACCATCTGCGAATGCCGGACCTTGGCCTCGTTTCCTACACTCCGGGGCATGAAGATGTCCTAGGACTGGGGAGATTAATAGACATTTACAATTGATTTTTTTTTTTTTTTTTTTTTTTTTTTGAGGTTGGTAGTGACGGGAGATAAGATCTTCAGATTTCGACATCTAGTGAAAACTGGTGGATCATCTGAAGTCAGAATCCAGGAATTGTAGTAGATTTGGGGTTTAGTAGTAGGGCTCCTAACCATACACTGTATAAAGCAGAGCGGAGTACACGTATAAAAGTCTAGCTGTCTAGAGCAGAGTATGTGTTCATAAAGTTAAATATCCTACACCAATACCATTGAGTAAAGAATGATTAGTATAGTAGTTTAGTCTGGTCACGTGACCTCACAGTACTGGCAGCATT
The DNA here is from genome assembly GCA_002370325.1 of Metschnikowia hawaiiensis. Lineage (NCBI taxonomy): Eukaryota > Fungi > Ascomycota > Pichiomycetes > Serinales > Metschnikowiaceae > Metschnikowia > Metschnikowia hawaiiensis. Next base: position 6,214 of record NLAM01001696.1, on the reverse strand, counting down.
GAATACAGTTAATAATCATTCACCACTGTTAATGGCCTGTAATCTATACAGTTTGGTCTAAAATGTCTAAAACATTTCACTGACTACGTTAGGAACAGGTCCTTTAGACACTCCAATAACTTACTATTCTATGTACTAATTTTCTATCATTTGTACTGTAACTTACTAGACTATGTACTAAATTCCTATAATTTGTACTGTAAATTACGAGACTATGTACCAATTGTTTACTGGAATACGACTAATTCGAATATAATATATACTAATTTCACTGTACTAAAAACTTAATTTGACTATAATCGACGCCGATTTCACTATACTAAGTACTTATTGTAATACTGCTCTACTATAGCCTTTTAATACAAAACCATTAATACTATCAGTAATACTATTATTTTTTTATATACCTATTGTGTAAATTATAATATTTATTATTCCTGTTATATTTGAATGAATGCTCACTGAGGGTAATACAGAACCCATGTACTATGGCTTCATCACACGTTATTATTTTTTTTTTTTTGATTTTTACTACAATGTGTATTTTAATATTTACTACAATTGGTAATGATGAATTATTTTATATCGGTATTGTGCATACATTTGTTGCTTGGTAAAAGAGCGACTTTGTATATGGAACCCACCATGGAGAATTCTAAGAAGTCATCTCAGGGATCCAAATGTTTTTTTTCTTTCTTTTTCTTAAATTAAAATAAAATCAAACGGGTTCAACAATACCATGTATGATTTTAATTTTTAAGGTTTGGACTCAATTGACTGTTTAGTGATAAGTTCCCAATTTCAAGGGTGTACGGGTTTTTGGTGGACTTTTGAGCCATACCAGTATAATGGACCATGAGAGCTAAAAATAGATCCATAGATACTAGCCTAAAATTCACTTTGAATGATGAAATACCTTGGCTGCTGGCTCTCGTTAGGAACACGTGGAGGTAAAGAAGCATTTCAGATGGTGTTTGACCAGTGCTCAAAACCACTACCACAGCTGAGGTGTATAAATACCCGAAACACGTGACCTCTCGCCTAAACGAATGTTAATAGATATAAAGTATTTTATATCACGTAGGAGGCTCCACACACTACTCCAGACCACCACTTACTTGATCCCAGACCTGCTTGTGTGGGTGTTCCTTCGCTCACGTGTTCTGTCACGTGTTCTGTCACGTGTCCCTCACGTGCGATAAACATCACTCCCTGCGGGAATTTCATCCCCAAGACAAACCTTAAATCCCCTACAAACCCCATGAACAAATCTTCCTTGGAAAGAAGTGTGGCCGAATCGCAGCCGGACTCGCCGTTTGAAGATCGGGCTCAGGCATCCATGAGAAATGAAGTCGATGTAGGCAGCCAATCTGAGGCCGAGTCCGATTCCGACACGGAAGAGCCGGAGAAAGAACAAAAAAGCCGCAGGCCTCCCGAAAACAACTTTTCCCAGCAGAGACTCCGGGCAGTCAACCCTGTGTTCACGGCCAAAACCGTGATTCCCATTTTGCTCGCGTTGGGGGTGTTTTTGATCCCTCTTGGTGTGGCCATGTGGGTAGCTTCCCATAGAGTCGAGGATATCACCATAGAGTACACGCAGTGTGAAGTTTTGGCGTCTCGTGACTACTGGCTGCCTATTCCGGACAACTATACGGATTTCCGGCTCAAAAACACCACCGGCTTGCTCCCTCCGCAGTGGAAGTTGGAGACTGACGACTCCCAGCCGGATGATGCGGAGAAAAACGTTTGCAAGATTCAGTTCCATGTTCCTCAGGATATACGGGGACCTCTCTACCTTTTTTACCGCTTGAAAAACTTTCACCAGAACCATAGACGGTACGTGAAGTCGTTCTCCGAGGACCAATTAAAGGGCACCGCTGCTTCCGTGGGACTTATCAAGGATACCGTGGGGCTCAACTGTGAACCACTTTCCATAGATGAAAATGGAAAAAGAATCTATCCTTGCGGTTTGATTGCCAACTCGCTCTTCAACGATACTTATGGCTCCACTTTGGCTGCGGTCAACGGTACGAGTTCTGACTACACCATGACCAACTCGGGCATCGCATGGGCCTCGAACGAGAACCGCTTCAAAAAGACCAAGTACGACTACAGAGATATTGTGCCTCCGCCAAATTGGGCCAAGAAGTTCCCGGATGGTTATAACTCCACCAATGTGCCGGACATCCTGACGTGGGAGGAATTTCAAAACTGGATGTTTACATCGGCCTTGCCTGATTTCTACAAGCTTGCATTGAGAAACGACAACGATGCTTTGCAGAATGGTGTGTACGAGGTGACCATCGGCTTACACTTCCCGGTGTTGCCATACAATGGCCATAAGTACATTTTCTTGTCGCAGCGGTCTGCTTTGGGCGGAAAGAACTACTTTTTGGGATACTCGTGGATGGCTTGTGGAGCGGTGTGTATTCTCTTGGCCTTATCATTGTTGGTGGTGAACTTAGTCAAGCCTAGAAGAGCAGGAGACGTGAACTTCTTGAGCTGGGTGCGCGAGGCCAACGAAAAGGACGAGAAGTAGAGATAGATTTATCTTGACTATACTCTATAAAATACACAGTTTAAGAGTGACATTTGCGTTTAATATATTTACATATTTATTCCTACTGTAAACTTGAACGGGTTAATCTATATTGTGGGGTGTGGTGGTGTACGGGTGTGCGGGTTTCGGTATATATACCGAGCCGAGGGTTCTCCAAATGTGGGGTAGCCCCCATCACAATGACAGTCAAAGAGACAAAGTGTTTTGTGTTGAACGAACCGCCCTATTCCGAGGTCAATTTCGAAGAAAATGACCCCAAGGCAACTTTCAAATTGGTCACCAAACCGCTCCGGGACTTAAAGCCCGGCGAGGTGTTGGCCAAAACCATCTACCTCTCCAACGATCCGTCCCAAAGGGCATGGATCCAGAAAGGAGTGCAGGCAGACCGGATGTACGTGGAGCCAGTGGCTAAAGGAGATATCATGAGATCTTCAGGGTTGGCCCAGGTGGTTTCTTCCAAAAGCAGTAAGTACCAAGCCGGGGATTTGATCACGGGAACGGTCAAATGGGCGGAGTACGTGATTCTCCGGGAAGAAAGCATCCTGACCAAAATCACCAGTAAAAACTACCCGTTGCCCATCTACCTTGATGTTTTGGGGATGACCGGGTTGACGGCATATTTCGGGCTTTTGGATGTGGCCAAAATCAAAAAATCGGACGTTGTGGTTGTTTCTGCGGCGCTGGGTGCTACGGGACTGATGTGTGTGCAGATTGCAAAAAATGTGGTTGGGTGCAAAAAAGTGATTGGCATTTCCGGCGGAAAGGACAAGTGCTCGCATGTGGAGCTGCTTGGGGCGGATGTTTGTGTGGATTACCGGAGCAAGACGTTTGTGAAGGACCTCAAGGCCGCATTGGGAGAAGACAAGTTCTGCGATGTGTTTTTCGACTGTGTGGGAGGAAAAGTGCTCGATGTCATGTTGATGTTGACCAAGCCTTTTGGGACGGTGGTGGCATGTGGGGCTATTGCAGGGTATAATGACTTTAAACAGAGCCAGATCGCCATGTGGCCGCAGATCATCACCAACCGGCTTTCTGTGCAGGGCTTCATTGTTTTGGACTACCAAGCCCAATTCCCCAAAGCCTTGGACGATCTTTTGGCCTGGGTGGACCAGGGCAAGATCCTGTACCGCAAGTCCAACTATACGGTCATGGACTTGACGAAACAGAGTGATTTCCGTAAGATCCCGCAATCCTGGGGGATTCTTTTCGACCATAGAAAGACCCCGGGCAAGTTGTTGACCCAGGTAGCAAAGCCAAGTGACTAGAACACTACTCCACTGTTCACCCATCTACATTCCCAGTATTACTCTCTAGCAGGTCAACAATAGTCACTTATAGTAAGTAATGGAAGTAATGGTAATTATAATTGTAATCAGTATTGAAACTAGATTACTAGGAATAGTACTGAAAAGGTACTGAAGAGGTACGAATAAATAAAGGGCAAAACGGCACAACGCACCAGAAAGCCAACAAAGCACAGAAAACAGCATACGATGAAACGGAAGATATAAACCAAGAATATTAGAAATAGAAAAATCAGAAAGAAAGCTCAAAAAAAAAAAAAGATCAGTTGATAATGATGGGCATTAATACTAGTCATTGGCTGTAGTAAGTAGAAGTGAGTATTAAGCATTCAGTGTTAGTTAGTAATTTTAATCAGTAATGGGAATACTCTGTAGAGTAATAGAAGTACGTCATTGGCAGTGAGTCAAGATTAGTACGGTCATTTTCACTAATAGTACCAGTCACTTCTAGTATGTATTGCCCGGAATGTTCACTTCAAGTAGGAAAAGTCAGGAATGGCCACTTCTAGTAGGAAACGTCAGAAATGGACACTTCTAGTAGGTGTATTTGTCATTTTCATTTAGCAGTAAGAGTCAGTCTTAGTCAATAACAGTGAGAGTCAGCACTTTACACTATTAGAAACTGGAGAATACTATGAACCACTATATGCTACTAAAACCCAGATTTTACCTTATAGTATAATGTGGTCCCTGAACAAGAGTAAATCTCAAAGGATGGAGAAGTAGATGGAGATAGTTAGTCTCAACCTTCTACTGCTATTTCCAGCTATACTAATAGGTGTATTATACCGTACTCTAGTGTTGAGTGTAGACGATGGAGTACTAGGCGAGAGAGTATTTAAAGTACGATTGAAAACTTCTCTAAAAGATACTTAACTGGGTATGTCATTTTTTTCGATGTCCCAAACTCACTCGATAAACATCCTTAGGAGAGAGGTCTTTGAACTGACCTAGTCATGTCATTGGCCAATTATTATTATTAGACATTTAAACAATTTTAGACATTGGACAATTCAAACCGTTTTAGACATTAGAAAATAGCGAGAGGTGTTGGCATCTTTGTCTCTGTCTCTCTGGAAATTTATTATTACAAGCTCTGAAGCTACAGGTTCTGAAATTGTAGGCTCAAAATACCGATTTGCGTAGAGACTACATTACAGTCAAATATCAAATGTAGTAGTTTATACTAATCCTAGTTTTCGAGTAGTGGGATAGAGTAGCAGGAGAGAGCAGTTATCGATGCACCTCTGAGCACTGTCTTCTATTGTCAGTATTCTGATGATAAGCAGGCACAACGAGTTTTTTCTTGAACCATCTTCTTGGTCTCTTTTCTTATCTTTTTTTTTTTGACTTTCTGGGCTCTTTTTTGGCCAAAATCTCAAGGATTTGTCTTGGTGTGAAGGTATGAGTTTTGGGGGAGATAGAATAATGGACTGGGTGGGGTTATTATCGGCATTTTCTCGAGAAAATCCGGGGATTATTCAGGTTGCAGTCCACCTCTCGTTCCTTTTCTTCGTCTTACTCTTAGCTTTAGTCTTCGTTTAATTAAAAGTATCAGTGATAGTACTGTTTTTTTTTTTGCTTCGTGGGGTTCAGCCACTATCAGCAAGCCTGTGGTGTACCCTGTGGGTCGTGTGCTGGCTATAGTGTCTAAGCTACCAGGTATGTAGAAATAAAATGGGGCTTTCTACCAAATTATTTCAACCTTCCTCTTTCCAAAACTAGTTTAATTTTGGATTTTTGAGCTTTATATATACTCACTATCATGTTGCTCCTGTATATAATCCCAGCCTCCCGTCAGTTCAGTATTTGATGCTAATTTACAAAGTTAAGCTAACTTGAAACAATTTGAGCTACTGAAGTTTCAGTTTTTGGAGAAAAAATAGTATTCAGTGGGGTACGATGGATCAGATAATGGAGTAGTTACTGAATTAGTTCATGTCCGTGAATTATTGTAGTACGAAAAATTCTAAGTCATTGTGAACATGATAAATAAATATCTCTACAATTACTTTTTTTCTTTTTCTTTTGTAGNTTCATGTCCGTGAATTATTGTAGTACGAAAAATTCTAAGTCATTGTGAACATGATAAATAAATATCTCTACAATTACTTTTTTTCTTTTTCTTTTGTAGTTCTTATAAAGTCAATTTTGAGTCTGAGTTAATGTCTTTTGGCTCTTGTCATACTCATGGCCATTCACCTCTATTGCAGGTTCATAGTGAAGTATTTGGAAAGGCAGTTTTCTTTTCTGGGTCAAATTATTGGTGATTCTGAGTGACTTCGTTTCACAATCCCGTCCCGGTCGCCGAGGCCCACATTACTCCAATGTTGCAATCCCACTTCTAAGG
>NLAM01001695.1:0-43059 GCA_002370325.1 Metschnikowia hawaiiensis | reverse complement strand
TCAAATGCCTTGACCATACTGATATCCTCATGGAGCTGAACAAAGTAATTTGCCAAATGGAGTAATGACACAAATATCTACACATTTTACTCTATTTTTACCAAGACATTCTTTTTTACCAAGACATTCTTTTTTACCAAGACATTCTTTTTTACCATATTAATGTAACTAACCATATCCTTAAATCTACTTTGTTTTATTTTATCTGAGTATTCCTGCAATTTGTCATAATCTATAAAATCAGTAAGAATTTCGCTTGTATATATANATCCTTAAATCTACTTTGTTTTATTTTATCTGAGTATTCCTGCAATTTGTCATAATCTATAAAATCAGTAAGAATTTCGCTTGTATATATACTACCTAAGCAGTCTTCTAAAATTTGGCTAATACTCTTTTTACCATGTTTACTAAAAGGCAAATTCTTTTCAGATGGAGTCTTTAATTTTTTAGTACCATCTTTATTGCTTTGTATTTTTTTCATTTGCTCAACAAAATCATCCAAGTTAGCATATTCTGAGTATAGTATTTACTACTACAGTATAGTCCATACTACTACGGTATAGTATTTACTACTACAGTAGAGTAGTAGACTATCGGAGTAGTAATGCTACTATAGTAGAGAAGATAGTTTTCATAATTATAAATTTACTATTTTAGTATTTGGTTGATATTTAAAACTAAAGTTTCTTTCAGTTTCTAGACATGTAGATATATAGAAGTTCTTATGTCTTACCATCTTTATGCATAATACTGTATTATCAGTTTTAGTTATAAGGCAAGGCCATTACACCTACTATTTTTGGTATTAAATTAGCTTCTTTCCATTTATCATCAATAAGTATATATTCCACTTTATTATCTTTATTTAGTATTTGGCAAGTTATTTCGCAACTTAATTTATTTTTTATTTTTAGACAACCTATCTTAAACCCTTCGAATACTAAAGCTGTACCACTTAAAGATTGTTCAATTATTTCACCCATCCAATTTATTAAAGTGTATCCTTCTTTATAATCAAATCTTTCAATTTCTACAGTCTCAAAAACTTTATACATAGATCTTATGGTTGTATTTATACTCTTTTGAGTAAACCTTTGGTATGTATAACTCTGAGTTAAAGTCGTTTCTTTTTACTAGTTCCACCACTTTACCTGGATAGTAGTAAGAAATACCTGAGTTTTGAGGAAACTCTATTGAATTTTCAACTTTTATTTTAGATATTAATGGCCACTCTCTTTGGCTTTCTCTTTTTGCATTGTACCACGTTTTATAAGCCCAAGATTTATATTCATTTATTTTTGGTTTTGGTAGTTTATTAAATATCTGGGCTGTTTTCAACCTTCTAACACCATGACCTGTAAAAAAATGGAAAAAACTCCAAAAAAACGCCTCCGTTACTTGGGCCGACTTTCAGACTGATGCCTAAGTTAATAGGGCCCAGCAGAGAGATTTCGGCCATCACATCAAAACAAACCGAGAGAATAAGTTTCATTGAAAAAAGCATTAGTGTTCAAGAAGAATTCATTTGAAATGGCCGGATATTAAGGAATTAACCATAAAATTTATTGAACAATGGATTAAATACAATGTTTCCGAAAGGTAGAACTAACCTATTGAATTCTCCTCATATAATGATATAATTCAATAGCCTCAATAGGCCTAAATTAGGATACATTATATGGCTTCTTAGAGCATCTTGTGCTTTAACTTTAGCAAATAAATCTAAACTAAAAACCATGGCTAAAGCTTTTCAAAAGTTTGGATTGAATCTAACGGATCCTCAAACCAAAGCTTCTTTTTATGCCAACAAAACTATTAAAGTTATATAAATCTATTGATTTGGATAAACTAAAGAAATCAAATTGATCTTCTCAATTACAACAACCCTCCTTTGGTAAAGCGTGTGTCGTATATGGTTCAACTCCAAAAATTGAAATGCATCATCTTACGAGTGTATCTAATATACGTCGAAAGTTTTTTGGTCATCTAAAGTGGTTTTAAGTGCTTTAAATCGTAAACAAGTGCCTTTATGTAAACTTCATCATATAGAATTACAATGTAATAAATGAAGTTATTTTGAATATACAAAAATAGCAGATTATCAATAGCCCATATTCATCTCATTTATATGCTATATTAGTAATTCATGGAAAGCCGTATGATGGGAAACTATCACGTACGGGTTGGAGGGCGAATAAACGTTCAAGAAACGGTTTATATGAGAATAGAAAGGAAGCTGGAAAAAACAAAGTACATTTAACCGTTGACAAGAGTCACTTTAGTTTATAAATGTGGCTAAAGAAGGGTGTTTAGCCAAGAAATCGAGGTACGAGCCAGAGAGTTTTGGGGGTTTCTTGGTTTCCTTGGTTTTTGGGGGTTTCTTGGTTTTTGGTTTTCTTGGTTTTTGGTTTTCTTGGTTTTTGGTTTTCTTGGTTTTTGGTTTTCTTGGTTTCCTTGGTTTTCGTAATTGGAATTTGTTCCATTTTTGAACATAAATATATGGGAGGGGAAAGGAGAATAAATTATGATAAACCCTTTGAAAAATAAGAACCCCGTAATAAAGTTTGCCTTAAATCTCACTTAAATGACTTGTGTATTCATACTGCTTCCCAGTCCATGTATATAGACCAGTACACCCTTTAGACACTTTCCTCCCCTTCCTTTTCAACAGTTTCACTCTCATTCAGTCGTTCAGAGTAGCCATCACTAGATCCTCCAGTCGTTCAGAGTAGTCTTTGGAGGAGTCTTTGGAGGAGTCTTTGGAGGAGTCTTTGGAGGGGGCGTTGAAAAGGTGTCGTCTTTTTGAAAATGTATGGAATCTTAGGGTGTACTGCTACGACTAAACGGGGATCGAATCCACGGCCATCCCACCTAAACTTTCAATTTTACGTTAGTAGGTTAAATATATATAGATATTATAATTGGTATACCAAATAAGGATAGTTGAAGAATATTTCTTCCATTCTTTTTGATCCACATAATGTAGAAATGCCGTATAGTATCGTAGAAAAAAAGGTCCTTTTGAGGGTGGATTTACTTCATATCAACAATCTAGATCTGCATTCAGTGCAGCATTCATATTAGTAGCGATACTCTTGTGACCTTTTGATTTGGAAATAGCACTCTTTTATAATTAGTATCATTATTCCTATTACTGCTGCTCTTTATAAAAGTGATTTATTACTTCCATTAGTTAATGCTTTTTGCTTTATAAAAAGTGACTCTTTATTAGCTAAAAAAAGTGACTCTTTATTAGCTAAAAAAAGTGACTCTTTATTAGCTAAAAAAAGTGACTTTTATCTTTACCTGGTTTACATAAAGATTGTATAATGCATCAAGAGCTTCATTCGTCTATTTTAATGGGTGGGTTTCTTCAGTAACATCCAATAAGAATCTTACTAATAAGAATCTTAATATATATTCTTTAAATGGGATTAGCACCATTCCACCGTGGTATGAAAAAGTATAGAATCTTCCCTGAAGTTGGATTAATTTCGTGGAATTTCATAAAGCCTGGAAAGTCTAGAAAGTCTGAATATCAGCTTTTGACTCAATTTTTGACTTACTCGACTCAAGTTCGACTCAATTTTGGCCCATTTTGGCTCAATTCTCAAGTCAATTTCGACTCAATTTCAACTCAATTTCAACTCAATTTCAACTCAATTTCAACACAATTTTGGCTCAATACTTAAGTCATTTTCAATTTTGAATTTTCATTCCAATGACTTCAATTCCAGAATTGACCAACTCTCATTTCGACCTTGATGAATCTCCATTGAACGGCTCCAGCACGTGCCCTTGGCCAATGCATCGGCCTCCACTGGTTCAAAGTACATTTGGAGTAGTCTTCAAATTCTGAGTAGTACTACCTTCGCTTCTTGCCAGGCTTGCCAGGCTTGTCACTGTCACCGTAACTTCCCGTAGCTTCAACAAAGCAACGACCCAAGTTCTCTCCTTGAACAGCCATTTTTCCCTCCAGATTTCCGTAACTCTAGTAAGTCGTGTACTCAAGTTCAGTGCACTTCAGGCTCGAACTGGCTCGTTCTGGAGTCGGCACTGTAGCTTTCACTTGGTGACTTGGTCGATTTTCTCGGAAAGACTATAGCTCGATGAGAGGTTCGGGCTCGGACCGTTGCTCGGACTTGGCGTTATCCCTTTCGATCTCCGTGATTTCGGGAAACCGCTCGGATGCATGGTCATGGTGGACCTGGGATTCGGGCTGCTCTTCGAATTGCTCTTCCAAGGCAGGAAACCGGCTGGTCACGCTTTCTGTATCGCTCACATCACTTCCGGGGGGACTCGATGGAGCCTGTGGAAATGCGGGGTACCCATTCTTTGGTTGCTGATACTCATTCTTTGGTTGCTGGTACTCATTCTTTGGTTGCTGATACTCATTGGGTTGAATGGAGCCTGTATAATTTGTAGGCTGGTGGTCCACAGGGTATGGAGTATTGGAGGAGACATGCGAGTGGGTGCTTCCAAAGGTATTCTGCATGGCCACAGGCCCCGGAGGAAAACTCGTGGGTCCAGTCTGCTGGGAATGAACATTTGGAGCTGGGGGATAAGCACCATGCTCGGAAGGATTGTCTGGCGGAGGAAGGACGTTTGGATGAGGAAACGTGGTGGAGGCCCCGGACTCTCCATAATCGCCTGAATATCGGCCTAGACCATGGGCTAGACCATGTTGGGCTGGGCCTGAATGGGAGTTCAGGAAGCCGGCATTGGACTGGCCGGTGTACTGCACATCCATGCCCTGGCCTCCGTCGTACCGATTATAAGGATCCCCCAGCACGGAATGCCGGCCATATGCCTGGGAGAGCTTGCTCTCAAGAAACTGGTCGTAGAGCCGGGCCACGGTGTTGAGCTTGTTGTTCATCTCCAAGAAAAACTCGTACTTTTCAAGCGAGTCCCGGAGAGACCGGTTCAAGCGGGGCCTCAAGCGGACGACCCGGCTATGCAAATCGCTCAAGTTCTGGTCCTTAAGGATATTGGCCTGGCGATTGGCGTCGTTCTTGACTCCATTGATGAGCTGCACAAAGAGATTAATATCGTCTTCTTCTTGCGCCGTGAGATCCTGGATCCCAGTGTGTCCCTGGCCACCATGTGCCCCACCATGAACCCCACCCTGTGCCATTTGTCCTGGTTGTCCAATTTGACCCATTTGTCCTGGTTGACCCATTTGTCCTGGTTGACCCATTTGTCCTGGTTGTCCTGGTTGTCCTGTATTTGATTGACCCATTTGTCCAATCTGTCCAATCTGTCCTGGTTGTCCAATCTGTCCCGTTTGAGCGGACACATCATCGTAGGCGTTTGCATCGAACGAAAGCGCCGTTTGGTAGAACTCCAGCTCGGGCTCCGGGTCCGGCTGGGCGGGTTTCTGTGGCGGAGCATCGGCCAAACTAGCAGCAATGGCGGCCTTGATATCGTCGTCTAGATCCGAATCCGGAGCACCCGGAGCACCCGTCAGTTTGCTGGGCTCTGCAGGAGCATAAGAAGCAGGAGCAGCGGATTCTCGAAGACTCAACTCGATGGCTTTCTTCAACTCGTCATCTTCATCAGCGACATTACGTGCACCGGGCACGTCCGCCGCATAATTCAGGTCATTGAAATTCGGGGTGTTTCCCATAGAAGAAATGGGCTCCCCCAAAGCCACGTTCTTCCCGTGGATCTGGTGACAATCGTCACACACCCGCACCGCCTGAGCTATCCCCAAGGAAGGCAACGGAAGAGTATGGGAAGAATGGTCCTGGCAAAACACGCCGCCGCACGCCCGGCAGTGGTGTTTCCGGTTCATCACGGAAAACGGGTTGTAGCAGATCATACACTCCTTGCCATCGACCCAATCGGGGGGAGTCACGGAATCCACGAAATTGGCAGCATTCTGTGCCACATTGGCATCCACCGCCGGGAACTCATACCCCAGCCTTTGCAACGCCAAAAACACCCGCTGCAAATAATTGTTCGGTTTCTGCTCAAAGTACATCAGCCACTCCCGCACCATCTTAAGTATATGCATTCCCACCGCATACTTGGCCTCCTGCGAGTACACCTGGTATTTTTTCGTATCGTAGTGCACCTTGAAAATGTACTCCACCAAATAGTCCACAAACTCCTTGGAATTGAGCTCCTCAAGAAATGCAGCCCCGCCATTTTTGACACACATATCACAAAGTTTTAATGTCGACAGCATAAGGTTGGGGTTGGCATATACTTTGGTCAAGCGTTTCTTTAAGCAGCGCATGGCGGCTTTCGGAGCCACTTTTTTGGACCGGATGGCGTCGGTGATTTCCAACGCCACGGCCATATCCAAGTCGCCGTTGGGGATGGATTCGGAGGTGGCGGTTTCGATCTGGGCATCCAATTCGGCGCCGGGGTCCGCTGCTGCAAACCATGCCATTGTGGAAGTTTTTTTTCGGGGTTTTTTTAGGGGGTGGGTGGGAAGAGAAGTGGAGGTGGGGTTTTAGGGGGAGCGTGGCGAGGCGTGGCGTAGAGTGGAGATCATGCCGAGCACTATGTGCAGGAACACGATAAACCCCCTCTACGAAAAAAAAAAAAATCAGTTACAACATACATGGTTCCGCTTTTTGCCAGCAATAGATTTACATATCCACAGGAATAACTCTAGCTTTTGTCCTTTGGTCCACTCTAAAAGGCCACTCTTAAACGTTGGGGGTAGAAGTGGCTGCAACCCCCGGAACTGCCCCGCGACACACCCGTACACCAGACAAGGTCAGCAGAAAAAGCCCCAACAAAAACCCCCTTTTTTCCATCTTCCTATAATATAAATTAGTTTGGTGGAATGCTGGAATTCCGGAGTCCTCCCTATTTTTTTGTTAGACTTTTCTATGGTCTGTGGAAGGTTTTAACGTGGGTCCACTCACTGAGAGTCCATTTCCGAGGGCCATTCCGAGGGTCATTCCAAGAGCTCCGAGGGCCATTCCAAAAGCTCCAAGGGCCATTCCAAGAGCTCCAAGGGCCATTCCAAGGCATCCCTTCCCACTTATCCAATGGTATATTTTCATTCAGGCTTGATTCATGCACTACCATCGACACTGCATGCAGGACCACCACCCACTCTGTACCAAATCTCCATCATACACCTTATCCACCAAACTTTAGTATTCCAGATGCATTTCTTCATAATTGATTTGATCCTTATAATCAATCATCTTTTTGATTATAGGTTCATTCAAAGTCATCAGATAAATTTGTTGAATCATCATCTCCAAATTTAATATACACTCAATTCCTGCAGTGAATGGTCGTAGTCATTGACAGTTCCACATCCTCAATTTTTTTTTTCAATGATTTCCTTAAAGCCTTGGATCTCAACCGCTTTTTCCCGTGGTTAAAGTGTGATCCAGGTTTTTTGGCCAAGACTTCTTGTGCTGGGTACTGAATCGCCACGAGCCCATCGAGTTCTTTGCCCAAACCGGGTTCTTCTGGACTGGACTCAAACGCTCTTTAAGATCATTTTGGCACCAAGTACTTCATGGCTTTGCATCTGTGCCTCTTCAGCTTCAAATGAGTTCTTTGAATATTCCATGACTTCTATTTCGTCGAAGGTTTATCTCAGGGTAAACTGGTATATCTCAGGGTGTACTGGTCTGTCTGTAAAGTAATACTAGGAAATGGCTATTTCCCCCGTAAACCCTATGAGCGGGACCTCCTTCTTATATATTCGCGCCGTTGTGTAAAGGAGTCAATTTGCTTTCGGCAGTGCTCACGGAGATCTCATGTGACTTTGGCCCAGACCTTGACCATGGTTTTGGCATTGTATATTCACCTGAAAAACAATGGTTCACGGTTTCGTCATTTGGCTCCGCTTGCTCAACACTACCACCGAGGGTGACTTCAAAAGCAATGATTTCGTCCAGGAAAACATCATTAGAAAGAATAATTATTGGCTAGTCCTCCCGAGAAACTTGGATCTTTGATATTGTCTTCCCATTTGGTCTCTCGTCCGACTCAAGATCCGTTCGTATCATGAGAACCCATGTCTATCACTCGAAAGTTGAAGTGCTGTAGAATGAAAAGTGGACTGTAGACTAAAAAGTGGACTGTAAAAGTGGGTTGTAAAAAAATGTGGGGGGTGTGGCTCTTTATATATTGAACAATGCGCGATTTAAATGGTTGCAATTCAAGAGGGCGTAATGCGCGCGCGCATGCGCGAAAACATATATAAAGCCATGTTCCCCCCCTCATATCCGCTCCATATTCGCTCCATTTTTTTTTACCCATCAAAACCTAAATTCTTGTTCTAAAGTTTTCTGCTCCTCCGACGCATGGCTTCTTTATAACTCTTGGAAGACCTGTTTCATCTGGACACACTTATATGCACACTCCGATGTACTGCATACCCACGTTCAACAGTTTTAAATCCAGAGTAGCCATAGAAATCGCCAACTTGAATGATTTTAGATTCATCATTCAAAAAATCTCATCAATCGACCTTATTTGATTTTATTTCAAAAATCACTTTCTTCCATTCCCCATATACAGGTCTCCAATACACGAGTTTCGAGCCCGTTTTCAGACAGACCAGTACACCCCAAGACTGACGTGGTACTGAAGTGCCACGGTGACTAGAGTGTTAGAAACCAATTTCGTAATACTTCCAGCTTATGAACTAACCAAGGGTTAAAGCGCAACAAATCCACTTTTTTTTATACCGGAACAAATCCGTTCCCAAATCAAAACATCCGAGCATTGTATTTACTACACTTGATAGTGAAAGTGTAGTCGAGTAGTCGAGTAGTTCAGCGTGGACGGTCGATTCTGTTGCGCGTTTATATAAACGCAATCATCATCTGGCACCTGAGTCTCATTGGCTTCCAATAACGCAAACAAGTAGGCAACTTCTGTAGTCATTTCTTTGCTTGTATTATTGTTTGACTTCTCCATCGAACATCATTGACATCTTAAAGGACAAGAGTCTTCGTCACTCCGAGAGGAATCTTTTCGCCTCTGCTTTGCATTCGAGATTGCCACCAAAGTTGCATGAAAGATTGTCTGCTGACTTCCCACCTTTATATCCAACTGGCTGGCCTGGATCCGTCGGAGAATATTCAAGGTAGAGAACAGTATAATGAGCAGTAAAAAAACGCAGTAAAAAACGCAGTAAAAAACGCAGTAAAAAACGCAGTAGAAAACTGGGGGGATCGCATATTTATATACCGCGAAAACAGGCGGTTTTGTGGCAGCAAAAAGGTGAAACGCGCGGGGGGTGCGAATATAAATTGCAGCCAAATCCGCTTCTCATTACTTCCACCCTCTTTTTCAACACACCCCGAACTTCCACCCTCTTTTTCACCACCCGGCAGCTTTTATTCCTCATGCGTGATTCTATCAGAGGGCTGTCATTGGCCTTGCCCCCTTCGTGACTGACTGCGTGCAGAGTCGCCCCTTCGTGGCCGACTCTGCGTGAGGGAAAATTGCAAAAATTGACCCCCAATAAAATGAAACAATCCATAAAAAACCACAAAGTTTCATTCAAACGTATTCGGTAAGCTTATATCCGAAAGCTTTCATGAAAAGAATGTGGTTTTGATTTTTGGAGGTGGCTCTAAACCATTTGCAATTATTTAGTCCTTCTCTCAAAATCTAAAAAAATACTAAACTATCTGATAGACCAGTACACCCTAAGATATTGAACTATAAGCTAATTTAGAATCAGAGCGTTAGCTATAGCTATAGCTATAGTGTAGTGGTTGATATGTCGCGGGACTTGTATGCAGGATATACGTTGTATACAGGATACACTTATTTATGCAGTACCACCGGGCTCAAAACTCACTCCTCCCTATTCTTTCCCTCTTATCCATACCATGATATATGTATAGTGGAATACGGTTTAGATAGAACTGGAATTCGTGGTACTAGTAATGGCCAATCTATATCATCATCAATATCAACTTTAATAAAAATATCAATATCAACAATCAAAGATCATCAACCTTTCGATCGATCAATACCCATCTGTATAACTGATGGTCAATGATTGTTTCCAAGGTCTCCTTCCATTCAATACTTTTAGTATCGGCGAGTCTTGGGCAATGCACGCTCAATCCCAATGGTAGTGTAGCCACCGTGGGTCTAACAATCAACATGAACGGATATCGATGTATGACAATCAATATATATTCAATATAGATCATGATGACCATTGTCTCCAAAAGAGACATCAATCAAGATATCAATCACATCAATCCACATCAATGAAGATATCACATCACATCAAGCAAGATATCACATCGATCACATCAAATCAATGGATCACATCTTAATGAAGATATCAATCCATATCAATCCACATCAATCACAGATCTATCAGGATATCATTCACATCAATCAGGAGATCAAACACATCAATCAGGAGATCAATCAGGAGATCAATCATATCAATCACATATCCATCAAGATTTGAATCACATATCACTCAAGATATCAAATCAATGAATCAAATAAACATCAACCAAGATGACAATCAGGATATAAATCAGGATATAAATCAGGATATCAATCAGGATATCAAATCAATGAATCACATCCAATCAAGACAACAAGACAACAAGACATCAATCACATCAATAAAGATATCAAATCAATCACATCAATGAAGACATCAAGAAATCAAGACATCAATCACGTATCCATCAAGATTTGAATCACATATCAATCACATATCAGTCAGGATATCAGTCAGGAGATCAATCAGGAGATCAATCAGGAGATCAATCAGGAGATCAATCATATCAATGAATCAATCTGAATATCAAATCAATGAATCACATCAAGACATCAAGACATCAATGAAGACATCAAGACATCAATGAAGATATCAATCAAAGAACCAATCAGATCCAACCATGAGGACAGGGAGATGAGGATGAGGATCAGCGAATGACAAAAGCGGCGGAGGCCACGCCGAGGGCACCGACGGCACACCACCAGAGACGGTCGAACATGGGGTTGGAAGTGTCCCTAACGGCATTTGTCCTGTACTGGTTTTCCAAGGAGCGCTTGACTCTTCTGCGCAAGGAGGTGGAAGTTTCCAGGGCCTTATCCGTTGGGTTCAACGCATTGGTGGGCAACATCATGGGCGGTCTGTAGGCCAAGTATAACGGCTGCATTGGAGTGCCGTCAAACTCATAGATCTGGAGCTGGTACCGGCCATGGTAGGCGGACACCTGCACCTGGTACTTCTCGAACCAGGTGGGCTGCACATAGCGCACGTAGCTCGCGTGGTTGGTTTCCAGCCCACAAGGGTCGCTCAACAATTGACGACCATCCACTGCAATGGGGCTGAGCACCACACTGCCATTGGCCAACACCTCATACTTGCCATGCTGATAAGTAATGGAAGCGATTGGGCACGAGTGGTTTTGCGAGTTGGACGTGATCCGGTACAACGCCTCCTCGAAATAGCCGTCTTTGGTGAACGAGTACGAGATCCCGGGGAGCGCCGGCTCGATCAAGAGCTCGTCCACGGGGTCGTAAAAACCGGGGCCCGTGAATACGGCGTTGGACTTGGACAGCCACGTGCCCTCCAACTCGTCCATGGGGGCGGCGGCGCTTAGCTGTAGGAGGGGGAGGAGAAGCGCAAGGAGCATGGACAATGTGTGGAGCATGCTGTTGCTGTTGCTGTTGCTTTAACTATAAAGGAGGAAGAAGGTGTTTTTAGAAACTGGGCTGTGAGGCGCGCTCGGCTTCGCCAATGTACACCGGTACACCGCGCGGTATATGCAGGGGTGCGCTCCCCTTTCTAACCGAGACCCCCAAAACATCCGTACATCAGAGACGTCACGTGCACATGCACGTGCACTAGCACGTGCGCGCACGTGGACACACACGTGATTCGGGTGCACGCTGCATTGCGCAAGCCGTATAGAAACATCCGTACACCAATGGCAATATAAGTACCCACCCACCACCACATCCGTACACCCATGGTGCAAGGCTGCACCTAATCTGTGTACGGCACCACCAAACAAATTTCCAGCTCCCAAAGTTTCCTCATATGCTGACCTTGCAGTGTTGGCGGTTTCGGAGTTGTCGGTGTCAAGTGGGAGGGGTGGGCACTACCTGCAGTACGCGTGCATTATCAATGTAGCCGTTTCTTTCTTTTTTTTTCTTTCGCGTCCTGCACACAGGGCGTGCTGTCACCTCACGCCTCCGTTTCCCGCACCGCCTTCTTGCCTTGCTGCCTTCCCTTTCGCAGCCTCCTGTAACTGCACGCCCTTCTTTCTTCCCCCAAGAAAATGTGGGCCAAATCCCCGAATCTTTCCCAACACGGCCGATCCATCATCAAGATCCCCCCACACTTGATGCGGCTGCAAGTCGACACCAGCAGATCCACGACAATGGGTACAATGAAGGAGCCCAACCCTTAAACCTTTGCCGCCGCACATTGGCCTTGTGCCATTCATCTTGGGAGATCCAGGGAGGCGAAGCGCTGGTCCGGGCCTTGACTTGAGGTGTTTCGAAGGTACAGCCCCATTCAGGGGTGTTTCAGGAGTGTTTCAGGGGTGTTTCAGGGGTGTTTCAGGGGTGACGGGAGGAGAATTCTCCCTGAATCCAGGCCCATTTCAAACCATTGTGTCCCCTTGTTCAAGGACCAGCCTTGGCTGCAGCCAAATCGTCCAGAATGTTAGGCGTCGTGTCGTCAGAATGTTAGGCGTCGTGTCGTCGTGTCGTCGTGTCGTCGTGTCGTCGTGTCGTCGTGTCGTCGTGTCGTCATGTCGTCATGTCGTCATGTCGTCGTGTCGTCGTGTCGTCGTGTCGGGTGGTCCTTAATACCGTTTACCGTCAAACCCACGCCATCCATGTCGTCACCGTTGCCACCGTTGTGTCGTCAGTTTGGGCTGCATCTGCCGCCCTTGGCGGGTACGCTGGAGGTGCCACCCTTGGCATCCCGGACGTTTAGGTGCCGGACCGAGATTTGGCCCTGCGAAGCCGGCATACGGGGCGCCCCTTTGCAACTGTCAATGTGGTGGCTCCTAATCGTGGTCCGGTCGGATCCGAGGTGATATCCCGTTTTGGGAACTCGGGTGGAGGAAGAGGCCTTGGCGAGCGTCAGGACTTGGAGAAGCGAACAGGCACCGCTCCTGCACACACAAAATACTCCTGCACACACTCCTGCACACACACCTACACACACACCTACACACATACCTACACACATACCTGCACACAGCGCCCAGGTGCGATCCGGTGCAAATTACGGTCCTCGGCGCATCTCTCAGGCTCCACAATAAAGCCATCTGCAGGCCCCCGGCGTGCGCAGCTTATGTGCACGTCTCATGCCTGATCACTGGCGCAATGCATAGCCTATGCATCCTCCCACCGCTTTGACCCGCCGGGCGCCGGGACCTGCAGAATACTCGTGTTCCCACACGAAAAACCCCGGCACAAACATTCCGATCCTCGAGGCTGGTGTGGATGTGTGCATCGAGTAAATGTGCATGGTTATGCATCTAGCTGGGCTGCCGGATTTGGTGCTCTTTGGCGAATATGCTCTCTGGCAAATCTCTCTGGCGAATGCTCTCTGGCGAATGGTTAGTACATTGGAATTTATCTTTGAATGTGCATTGGAGGTCCATTGACAAAATAGTCAAGTGTCTTTGAATTTCCTGCTTTGGAGTGGTTTCTTTGAATTTTTTGAATTCCCTGGTTTTGAATTTCCTAATTTCCTGGTTTGGAGTGGTGCTCTGGCATGATGGGAGATATGGATTCAAACGAAGACGGTGACAATCATTGATGGAGTGAAAGTACTCTGTGAAATTCTATACTTCCCAGTTACTTTGATCTTCCAGTCAATTTGATCTTCCAGTCAATTTGACCAGTTGTGGATCTCCAGTTGTGGATCTCCAGTTGTGGATCTCCAGTTGTGGATCTCCAGTTGTGGATCTCCAGTCACTTGTTGTTGTTTTCGTGGACTCAATAACTGCTAGGAAAAGCAGGATCACGTGGCTTGACGAAGACAAAATGATAATCCATTGAACAATTTGGTGGCCTGGAATCTTCTTTCCTTGGATTTCTGGCCAGAGTTTTAAAAAGACCTTTTAAAAAGACTTGGACGAGGCAAAGACGAAACTTTGTCAAGAGGTCAAGACGGTCTAGACGGACTAGACTATTTCAAGAGGGTCAGACTGCAAGATCATCCTTTATTGATTCGGTTGTGTCTCTGCATAAAAAGGCCAGTGGTTTCCCAGAACGGCAAACGGCAGAGGTGTTTGATGCAAGCTCAAGTCAATGGAGAAAAGGTAATGAACGGATTCAAGGAATTGAGGTTTTTGGAGAATGGAGGGATTCAAATTTGAGGTGTCTCGGGGAAAAAATAAAGGATTCGGGGAATGGAGGTGGAAATGGAGGTGTCTCGGGGAATGAACTTGAATCATTCAATTGTGGGAAACTGAAACCGAGTTGTGATTGAATGAGAGAAGCCGGTGAATCCGTGGCTTCAAAATGGAAAATGGAAAATGGAAAATGGAAAATGGAAAATGGAAAAAAGTCATGATGGTAAAGAGTGGGAAAAGATTCTAAAAACTCAAGAAAGTACTCCATGACTCCATGACTCCATTCCTCTTTTTTCCTGAGTCTGCCTGCTCTGGACTGGTTTCCAAAAAAAAGGAAAGAAAAAAACCATTCAAATTTCCAATTTCCAATTTCCAATTCCAAATTCCAATTCCTGGGATTCATGATGAGCTGACGAGCTGGAAAGCAATTTTCAAATGATGGAGGAATCAGAATTGAATGGACCCAAAGAGAATGGATCCAAAAGAGGATGGACCCAAAAGAGGATGGACCCAAAGAGAATGGGTTTAATTTCTCTTTAAGTTGGTTGGACTGACTGTTGAAAATACCCTTGATGAGTTTTTGGGAATGAAGGAGTCAATGCATTTTTAATGAACAGAACGTTTGGGAATCTGGTATTTTTTTTTTGGATGGTTTGGAATCGTTGAAAAATGTCCAGAACAGTGTATATGGCCTGTATATAGGTACTGTCCTGTATATAAAGACATGTTCTGCATATCATCAGGAAGACAACCTTCAATCATATAATAAACATAGTATAATCTTCTCAGACATACATGTTAAGGGTCTCCATGAGTTTGAGACCCTTCAAAGCAGGAGATTTCAAAACACTGTGGGAGTTCCGGGGATATGCAGTTCCGGCCGCTTGACAACCCCAAAACGTTATTATGGTTTGTCTGGATGGTCTGATGATTATGACTAGGAGCAGAGTATGTACTCCTTCTTGGTTAGTACCACAGACTGCATACAATTGGCTGGGGATATCTGGGGAGTCGTGTAGGATGCAGTGCCATAGACCATAGTGGACAGTTCCAGACAGAAACACGCCGTGGATCCCTAGACATTTTCTGGTTATGCTGGAGAGACAGCAGGCCAAATGGCGTGACAGTATAGTCGTCCAGGGGATCCATGTATGGCCATCCCGAAGGCCAATGGAATAAAGCTTTTGATCAACCACAGTAAGAACTCAGAGTATTACTGGTTGCATTGTACTGCATCTTAATCATCAATCATCAATCATCAATCATCAATCATCAATCATCAATCATGTTCAATTGCTTTCTAAATCCCATTAACAATTATAATAATTCTGGATCATGGAGTCTGTTGAAGGTGAAGCCTTGGGAGTCTTGACACTGCACGTGCTTGTGTTTGCATGCAGTACACCCGGATGAAAAGGTTGGGCATTGTTTTGGAAACAACAATTCCGGATGATACTCTCGTCAACGATGATCTTAGTCTCGTCAATCTCGGCCTTTTTCCTGAGCCTTTTCCTGAGCCTTTTCATGAGTGGAGGGTGTATAAAGAGGCGACCCCGTCCTGTTCATGTATATAAGGCGACTTAACGCTTTGAATGTCAAAGTATCAGTCGAGAACCGCCTCAGCTCGAAAAGGGGAAAGAGCTTTTTCTGGTGGTGGTTCAGAGAGACCAGAACCATGGTCCTTGAAATATCTTGAAACATTCAAGAATGATGTCTAGAATTCAAATTGCTCTGATTTCAAGATAAGTTTCCAAGAATGTCCATGTTCAAGTTTTTCTTCATTTCATTGTTCATGGCCTTGTAGCTTGTAAAAGGGAGGGGGAATTGAAGGGAAAGGAACATAAGGGGGGAAGGGGAAGTAGAGGAAAAAAGAGGGAAAGAAAAGAGGGCGAAACGTCCCCTTTTATATTTCTCAGGGGCGAATCTGAAACAAGTAGTTTACAAAAACGATTAGGGGGCGCATATCGGCTGAGATATAAAAAGACGCACTCCCCCCGTTTTTTTTTGCAGCAAAAATGCATCAGGTGCGCGCTGGCAAAAGCCACCTAATCCGCAGCCTCACCCCACAAGAGACATCCTCAACTCTGGAAACGTTTCTGATATTACATCATGACTTTTCGGAACAGTCTTTTGGAACAGTCCTTTTTGGAACAGTCCTTTTTGATATAAAAAAGAAGAGTTCCCGGTTTCAAAAGTGTGGAGGGGACGACTGACGGTGCACACTTACTGGGGTATCAGAGACCAATTACATGCTACTTTCTTTTTCTGGTACAACGTTCAACAATGGTATCAAGAAAGGGCATAGTTTTGCAGAGCTTGGCGAAGTCCATTGATCTTGAGGCAATTTTCTCCGCTTTTCGCCCGTTCTTGAGACACAGACTACGATGATTGATGATTGATGATTGATGATTGATGATTGAGTTTATGCCAATGCTTGTGGCCACGAAACAACTCAAGTCATAAGAAGTCGGCTTAGTCTACTGGCCTTGACTACCATTCCATTGTACTAGTCAGTCTACTTGGCCCTCCAGTCCATTTAGTCTAGTCAATCTCTCCTGCCACTCACCAGTCCCTTCAGTCAGTCCCTTCTTCCAGTTCCCTTCTGCTTGGTCCTGGTCCATGATCATCTACATTGTCACCATGACTTGGCGTCCCTGGTCTACTGTGCCGTTTAGTTGGTCACTTCTGAGATCCATTCCAATCCATTGTGCTATCTCCACCCAATCCTCCTGGTCTACTTCAACCTGGTCTACTTCAACGTGGTCTACTATGCACACCAAAAGCTGTTTCTGTTTCAAATCCTTGGCCAACTTCTCCAGTCAAGTCAAAATGGTGGTTCGGCTATACTTCCCGTTTATCTTTCCGGAAAACGCCTTCCCTCTTGGTCCATCTGGTCTCTTGTTGCTCGGCTCAACGAACAGCCTTGTGCCGTTGGTTCTTCCTAATACGAATTGGATCTGGACTTGAATTGAAAATGGGATTCCCGGCCAAATCTTCACGGTAACTTGAAATTGACTAAAATGGACTCTGACTAATCATGAATGGTTAGTATAAACTGTTTGGTGGAAGTTTGACTTTGACTGATGATGGTTATTAACTGTTGGTGGATCTGATTGGATGTATGGAGGCATCTGCATAGATCACGTGACAAAAGAGACACCACACAGGCACATTCAGAGAATGTGATTTCCTAATCAGGAAATACGAAAAGAGCCTCTAGGCTTCCCCAAAGGATCTCTAATTGGACAATTACGTTTCAGGGCACCAGTGGGTACCGGAAAAACCACCATTCCTGCATATAACCACCATAATACTTTAATAATTACAATCTAACCATCCATAACCATTTGCTATTAGATACTAAAAGACAGTAGACTATTAGTATGGCAGTGTAAAGTACATTATGGTGTCCAGATTGATATACCCTTAAACCCGTGCACCACACTATATACACACCAAGCTATATACACACCACACTATATACAGGAAAACATACAACTTCACGAGTGTCTACCAAAAAACCCCTATCTTCTAATGTAATGTACCGATTTCAGATGTGATATTGATGCGGAGCTATGAATCTAAGCCGCCACACAAGCAAAGCAAGCAAGCCACCCCCGGATATTAGGAAGTCGGATTGAGCACGGGAAAGAAGCATTGCTTTTTGCCAGGTGGAGAACAAAAAAAAAAACCCCCAAGAAAAAAAAAAAAAAAGACACTACCTAAAAGCGCCTGATTTTCTCTTGGAGTTTAATGTCGCCCGTCTCGCTCGACGGCGACTGGAGCCCGATGGACGGGCGGTCATGGTCAAAAATGTCCATATCCTTGGACGACGTGCTGGACTTGATGCTCAGGTGGCTGCCGTTGGATCGGCTGTAAAAGACACACGTGGGGTGACTTAGAGGGGGGTAATGGTGGGAGTGGGAGTGGGCGGGGTCGAGCGAAGGTTTGGGGGCTTCGAACTTGCGCCCGGCATGCTGGCTGCCGCCGTCGGCGAACTTGGCGCCCGGTCGGGAGTATTGGCTTTTGGGCGTGCCTTCGAACGTGCCATAGGTGTAGTTGGATGCGGGGTATTCGGAGAACACCGACTTGGAGTAGTCCGACTTGTACTCCTTGGTAAACTCCTTGTATTCTTTGGGGAGTTCCTTGTACTCTTTGGGGAGTTCTCTGTACTCTTTTGGAAGTTCCTTGTATTCCTTTGGAAGTTCCTTGTATTCTTCTGGAGACTTGTATTCCTTTGGAAACTCCTTGTAGAGCGTGGCCTCGGGCGTGGGCACCTTGTATGTGGAGCTGGACAAGAGCGACACCATCAGCTGGGGCCCTCTGGTGTTAAAGTATTGGAGAAGGTATGCTGGGGCGTTGACGATGGCCTCGGTCAAGGCCGTCTTGATCTCGTCGTAGTGGTTGTAGTTGACCACGTTCTCGTCGAGAATAATGGAATGGTTCAATGTCTGGAACCGGGAGTCCAGCTCGTGCAACGAAAGCGTATTGTTGATCAAGTCCACAATCACCTTGGCCATCTCCAACACGTCGTACTTGATGAGGTCGTACAGGTAGCATGCGGCGTACGCCATGAACCGTTTAATGTGGTAGAACTCCATGAGCTTGGTTTCCAACGGCGAGTCCACCGTGATCTTGAGCTCCTGCGCCACCGTCAAGTACTCATCGATGGAAGGGTCATGGAGCTTCCAGTCCAACGCACTCATAATGTGCATTTCCATCTGGTTGAACATCTTGGCGTCGTAGTTGCATCTAGACCCACAGAGCTTGATCATCTCGCGGAGCTTGGGCAAGCGGTACCTCTCAGTGGGATCCTGGAACCGGGCGCCTCCGCCATAGCCCAAGTCCAGAATTGTCCGCACGGAAGCATCATGACGATCGCTCAGGAAATTGGCAAAGTGGTTGTTGCCGCCCTGCACCTTGGCTGCGATCCAAAGGCACGTGGTGATGATCAACTGTGCTTGATCCAACAACACCACGCGCTTCAGGCAGTAGCGATCAAAGAACCGAACGGCCCGGCAAAACACAAACGGTAAGATCTTCAAGCGCACCAGCATCTTCATGAGAAAGTCCACGAGCTTATAACGAACCACCGAGTTGATGTAAGGTTGGTTTGCAATGAGCTGGACATTGGGCTTGGCTGCATCCAGCGCAGCCTTCATGGTATGGAAGATCTCGTCTCGGTATTCATGGATGGCGGTTTCATGGCACCGCACCTCCGTTTTATAAATGCCGTAAGGATATTTGTATTGATGAATCGTGACATTCTCGTTTTTAAACGTGCAATGGATCTTGTGCATTCCGAAGCAGTGGCGGGGATGTGGTCAGGGGAGAAAGGGGAAATTAAAGTCAATGTAGGAGTGGAGCCACAAGAAACGGATGTAACAAGCCCGATATCAATGGTCTGATATCAGCTTCCAAAGTCAATGAGGAAGATGCAAAACAAGGTGGAGTTCAATGGAGAAAAGGGGGACCCAATGAATGTAGATATTTCTTAGGAGCCAAGTAACGGAGAAACCAAGAAACTGAGAACCCGGAAAGCTAGTGATGCAGGGGAGTAGAACCGATCAATAGTATGGGAGGGTTAAGGATTAGACGGACAAGCCAGTTCCGGATATAAACAGAACAGTTTTTGGGGAGACCGGGAAAAAGAGGACAAGGGAGGGAAGAAGGAAGGACGTCAAAGCAGGTTATACAAAGGGCGAGGGCGGCCTATATATATGACGGCAGCAGATAGATTAGGCATGAAAAAGGTGGGAAAATGGTCCTTCGTATAACAGGGTCTGTTATGCAAGCAGGCGCTCATGCACCCATTCCAGGAACAGCGTGCAGAATTTAAGTTTCTGCGGCCGCGCTGTGTGCAGGCCCCACAGCTTGTGCGCTCCCATCTAGGCGCCATGCAAAGCGAAAACACATAGACGAGTAATGCAGGGCCTGCACACAGCCGCCTGCTAAATTCTCCGCGACCGCCCCTTTTCCTTGTGTAAAATCTGCTTGGTGTGGATCGCCTGACTTCCCACAGCCGCCTGCTTTAAGCCGTGCGGCGGAGCTCGAGAAGCACTGCCCTAGTTAACCGTGACAAAGCTTAATTTCTTGTTTAAGGAAAGACCTAAAACGGCAACTCAAAAAAACTTTTGGCATGCTTAAGACGTGGCCAAATCTCGTCTCGTCTCGTCAAAGTGGGGGGAGTGATGGTGAGGTTAGGGCGGGCGGGTGTGTTCCAAAATTGGGGCAGGCACGCAGTGGTTGTGAATACGGGAGCTGGCATGGTAGTAGTTAGTGGAGGAGGCCGATATGGTGGGATTACTGTATTCAGCGCTAACAATAACAGCGCATATCTGTATACTCGAAGCAGAGCTAAAACATGGACAAGCAGAATTGGGCACCGCTGCATCCTAGTTTGGCCAAGGTCCTGCAAGGCCGATCCCTCGGAAATGGGCTATGTGCGCGCAGGGGACCCACTTGGGCAGCGGCATTTGTCGAGCTGCAGACGCACGTGGCGGCGCGGTGTGTGCAGTGCGCCCTCGGTCCACCTTCCCTCATCCCCAAGCAGCGCAGCGCAGGACAGCACATAACAGCACAGGACAGCACAGCACAGCACAGCAACGCAGTGCTGCTGCGCTGCTCCACAATGGAGGCTGGGGCCGCGGGCAAAGGCGCTACCTACCGCCTAGTTGATCCGATTCTCATTGTGAGACTTTTCTTGACCTGCTCCTCCTCACTCCTTACCATTATGTTTCAGGGATCCTCCGGGCCTCCATGCTACATTACATGCATTATACCCATACACACCCACACCCCCATTCGGACCACCCAGCCATACAAACCCTTCGTCCAAGCTTTTTTGCTTCTGGGGCTAAACAATACATCAATAGCCCCCGTGCCCTTTTGGGAAGCCTATTCTTAAGATCGTAGATAAACACCATCTGCCGCCAGATTAGTCGGGTGGCGTGATGAGCATGTTTTTCCGCCGGCTATGTTTCAGAACACCGACACTTGCGCCGGGCACTTGCGCTGGGCACTTGCGCTGGCACTTGCACTTGCGCTTGCGCTTGCTTGCTTACAAATTATGCCATGCGCTGTTGCGAAACCGGCCGCTTGGCTGCGTGGTGTTTCAGCGTGCGCCCCTTGAAACGTGCGAACTCCCCCCTCCGCCTCCTTATATAAGTATCTGTAGTTTTGCCTGTTTTTTCGAGAAAAACCCCTATGGCGGAGTTCATGGTTGGTGGTGCTGGCTACTGGGGAATTTGGAAGGGGTGGATGTTTTTGTGGTACTTTTGTGAAGGGGGTGGCTGAGCCTCAAACAACCCTTGGGGTTTCAATGGTTGCGAATCGGCCGTCCCTCTGTTACGGTGTACTGGTCCCGAAGGAGCCAGAATGGGACCCGAAAACAAACCACATGAATTAGCCACGCCTCGGGCTCGGGAATACCGGGCCATGCCACAAATCTTCAAAGTGTGCCACAGTGTGACACTTTTCCCCCCCCCCAGCCCGATCGTCGGCGGTGCTCATGGTGGTCATGCAAGAAAACAATGGCGAGCGACCCCAAACAAGAAACAGGCCTAAATGCAATAGAAGATGCTATGCGGGATTCGGACGCCTGACTCGGAGCCATTGAGGTCACACTCCAGCAAATCGTGGCCGAAAACCAGACGGTGGAGGAACCTTTGGGGTGTGGAAAAGTGGGTGTTGGAATACAGGGTCAAGCGTGGGGTGGGGGAACACGGCGTTACGAGAAAAGGTGAGAAGAGAGCGGGAAACGGCGAGGTTGGGGGGTCGGGGAAAGTGCAGAGGAAAGTCAAGGCTAGAGGCCAAAGAATAAAAGAAACAATGGGCGAATCGAAAACAGAAAAAAAAGAGAGCAGGAACAATGGGCCAAACGACAAAAAAGAGAGCAGGAACAATGGGCCAAACGACAAAAAAAAAACACAGAAACAAAGCATGGCACAATGGGCAGAGTATCGGGGGCATCATCGAAGAATTGACACGAATCAAACTTTAATTGGGGGTCCTGCATGCGGGGCCCGCCAATAGAGTTTCGGCCACGTGAGGCACCCACCTTTGAATTTTAAGCTTCATTCACGGCATTCGGATTCAAAATTCCCTACCGACCAAACTTTACAAGGGCAAGAACTAACGGGTTTGGGATCCCCCATTGATCCCCGACTTCCGCATGGAACGAAGCTTGTGCATGGCAGCAGAATGTGGTAGCGCAATCTCGTCAATCGAGCTGAATGTGGAAAGTTAAAAACAAACTTCCGTGTCTGTCTCGTCTAGGAGCTATTTTCACCGCAAATGATTTCCCAGGCCCAAATCAAAGCAAGCGTCCAATGCACCCACATTCCAATTTGGTCATTCATTCCGGTGATTCATTCCGGTGGGTCATTCCGGTGGGTCATTCCGAGGGTTCATTCCGGTGGGTCATTCCGGTGATTCATTCCGGTCGGTCTTTTCGCCAGAGGGGTCGTTTAACGATCCCGTTGATTCTGCATCCACATTGGGCAATTATTTCAGAGCATTATCCTTCAGAGCATTATCCTTCAGATATCCTTTAGGAAGCTAAAAAAGCATTCGGCACATTCCTTCGGCAATGATTCCAGAATAGACTATATCTGTGAAAGTGGGTGAGACGAGAGTTATTCAAAGTGCAGTGGTCCAACAATCAGTCCAACAATCAATGGTCCAACAATCAAAGGTCCAACAATAGTGGTCCAAGAAATCAGTGGTCCAACAATCAGCGGTTTCCCCGCTTCCGTGGCTCGGAATCAGGGATACCACAAAAAACACCTCACTACCAAAGAGGTGATGGTCTGCGTCGTGGGATCCATGGGTGGTCATGTTGTCTATTGTTGGAGCGATCTTGGCGGTGCGGTGGCATAGGCGCGCGGCAAAGACTTTAGCGCAGGTGCTTTCACGAGGGAAAAGTTTGCGCGTGGCACATGAAGCCCGGCGCCTCTATGCAGGCCCGCCCACGCTCGGAAAAGCCTACCCCAGCCCCCTCGGCCCCTTACCCGGGGTGCATTACCTAAAGCCAGCGCCCGCTCCCGTGGTCCCAGAGTCTTGGGGTGTACAGGCCCCGGGGCTATTTCTGGCGGGGCCACTGGCCGGGCCACCAGCCTTTGCCATTCTCGGTTATGCGCTTACGCGTGCCCACAATCAGTTTCGAATCTCTCACCAACAGACAAACAAAAAACCAGGCCAAGGTTACGGGCCAAGGTTACAGGCCAAGATTCTAAACTTGACTGGACTCGGCAAAATGGACAGTGGAGGAGACCGCAAGGTGGAACTCTAAAGAATGATCAGAATGTGACAAGGATCATGTGACCAGGATCATGTGACAAGGGCATGTGACAAGGATCAGAATGTGACAAGGGCATGTGACAAGGATCATGTGACAAGGGCATGTGACAAGGATCATGTGACAAGGGCATGTGACAAGGGCATGTGACAAGGGCATGTGACGGAAGCATCGGAATATGTGGCGTGGTCAAAAGCGGACTTGATCATGTGGAGCAAGCAGAGGCCTGAGGTCCTTTAGTCGATGTGCAGGACCTGCCTTTTCGAGTGTTTGGTCGGTGCTGCCGGGACTGCATACAGACAGGCAGGTGGATAGCCGAGGTTATGAATCAGGGGCAGCGGAATTGCGCCCAAAAAAGCCCAAGATCTCGGGCGTCAACTTACATTGGCGGAGGCTGTTCCGGGCAGAATGTACACGGGGAATTGCGAGGGACGGCTTCAGGGAAAAAGCGCATATAAGGGTTAAAAGGGCCCGAAAAGGCAAATTTTGGAGGGGGGATTCTGGAAGGGGAAAATGATGGAGGGGTTTTTCTCGCGCTCCATGCAGGAATATCATGGACAGACCCTCAATGGGGTATAAACCCCGAGGCCAACGGATTGAAGTCACACGAAGTGGACAGGATTCAAAGAAGTCAAGTGAGGTTGGTTTATGGGATGGGGTGTCATTGGTACAGTTGAAGATGTTTTGATATGCAATTTGAGCTTATGTGCAGTATGATATGCAGTTCTGATATGCAATTTGAGCTTATGTGCAATATTGATATGCAACTT
The DNA here is from genome assembly GCA_002370325.1 of Metschnikowia hawaiiensis. Lineage (NCBI taxonomy): Eukaryota > Fungi > Ascomycota > Pichiomycetes > Serinales > Metschnikowiaceae > Metschnikowia > Metschnikowia hawaiiensis. The sequence goes on along the minus strand of NLAM01001695.1, from coordinate 18,691 downwards.
GGAGCCTATGTGCAGTACACCCTAAAAACCTTAAGGTTTCATTGGTTCACATGGATGGACAGCATGCAAGGAATGGTCATTGGTTCACATGGATGGACAGTATGCAAGGAATGGTCATTGGCTCACGTGGATGGACAGCATGGAAGGAATGGTGGAGTGGGCATCGATGTGAAGACTGCCATCCTCAATGATGCCCTCGTTGATACACTCCACGATGATATGGTCCCAGTCGCTGATGACAATGAAGTACGACTGCAGGATGGAAACCACCAACAACGCGATGATCATGCCCATCCACAAGCCCACCAACTCAAGCTTGAAAACAAAGGCAAACACAAAGGCCACCGGCAACGCCACCACATAATAAGAGACCAAGTTAAGGATTCCCCCGATCTTCTGCCGGCCTTGGCCCCTCAACACTCCTCCAGATACACAGGCAATGGCATCGTTGACCTGGTACAAAGCGCCGATGATCAAGACGTTGGAGGCGATTTTCACCACCTTGGCATCATCGGTGTATAGCGATGCAAAGAAGGTTCGGAACAGGAAAAGCACCAAGCCGTTGCACACCCCAAGAAGCAACGCCGAGTACATGGAGGCCTTGGTGGCCACCAAAGCAGCTTTTTTGGACGCTGCACCGATGAACCATGCAATTCTAGTGGATGATGCAATGGACAAGGCAAAGGGAACTTGGTATAAGAGAACACAAGTGGTTGAAACAATGGACTGGGCGGCCAAGACGTCAGTGCCGAACGTGGAGGCGGTGAAGGTGATGATTTCAAAGGCGAGCCATTCTGCCTCCACCATCAAAACACCTGGAATCGAAAGGTTGATGATCTTGGACCAATTGCGGAAATAAATCCCATCCATCAACTTTTGGCGGGGCAAACACTGGTATCCGTTGATATACACCGTATAGGCCAAGAGGATGAAGCACATGATCCAATTGGTGATGACCACGGAAAGTGGGGCCCCGACAAAGCCAAGGCCAATGACCGGGTTCCACACCAACAAATAGTTGAGCACGGCGTTCATGGGAGCACAGAAAAGCAACACATACGTGGAGGCATGGAAAATGCCCTGGGATTGCAAAAAGTGTTTAAGGTTCTCAAACACGATGAAGCCGGGCAACCCCAAGGATAACACGCGGAGGTACTGGCTGGCCATGGCCACCAAGTCGTGTTTATTCTGGCCAATCAAAAGCGAGAGAATGGGCTGGGAGAAAAAGACCCACAAGACCAACATCGGCACGTACATGAGCATCAAGAGGTACGTGCACCGCACAAAGTGCAAGCCAACGGCATTATAGTCCTTTCGGCCGTACGACTGGGCACACAAGGTATCCAAGCACGTGGACACGCCCTGGATGATCGCATAGCCGGTGATGTTGGCGGTCATGGAAGACAAGGACACTGCAGCAAGGGCAGTGGAGCCCAAACGGCCCACGGAAAACACCGACGCAACGGTAAGTGAGTACTGGAGCAAGAAGGTGACGATCAACGGCCCCGAGTAGCGGGAAAGCACCTGGAACTCGGTCTTCATGGTTGTTTCCGGTTCCTTCAACATGGCGTGGGAGTGCACGGAGAGCAAGTCCTGGAGGTCGTGGAGATCGTGGATATCGTGGCTTTCTTCATCGTGGTCATGGCCAAAAATCGACAAGTTGGAGCGGGCGGGGTGGAGCCCATCGTTCAAGCTGACCCGGGACACTTTGGTCGAGAGCTGGAACTGCGGGATCTTGGTTCCGGCAGAGGCAATGGACGCTCTTCTGTGCTGCACATAGGCAATGATTTGGTCCTCGCTGACCTCCGACACCGTCAGCAAAAGCGAATGTGTTTCGTTCATGATCTGAGGTCAGTATTCACAGACTATTCAGGAATCAGACTATGATTAGACTAATCTAGACTATTCAGAAGTCAGACTATTCAGAAGTCAGACTAATCTAGACTATTCTAGACTAATCTATGGATCAGACTAATCTAGACTATTCAGAAGTCAGACTATTCAGAAATCAGACTATTCAGAAGTCAGACTATGATTAGACTAATCTGGACTGATCTATGGGTGAGATCAATCTGTGGATCAGACTATGGATCAGACTATTCTAGACCAATCTATGATCAGACCAATCTAGACTATTCAGGGATCAGACTTATCTGTGGATCAGACTAATCTAGACTAATCTGTGGATCAATCTGTGGATCAATCTGTGGATTAATCTATGATCAGACTTATCTGTGGATTAATCTATGATCAGACTAATCTATGAATCAGACTATGGATCAATCTATGGATGAGGATTAATCTATGATCAGAGTCTATGACCAGACTATGAATCACTCTGTGGATCAATCTATGATCAGACTATGGATCAATTGGTGAATCAATTGGTGAATCAATGGAGGGATCAATCGGTGGATCAGGCTTATCTCAAAGCGGGGCTGGATTGTGGGACTGGCGTCTATGCGGACTTGTTACTCCAAAGCGGGATCCGATAGAACGATACCTGGAGAACTGAATTGCTGATCTGAACTTTTGTTGATCTGTGAATTAGAATCTGGGGATGATCCAATGGCGGGATTGGGAAACTGGATCTCCAATCAATTCCAGTCCAATCAAATCAAATCAATTTCAGGGGTTCAGTCTTGAGTTCAATTGACAATTCAAAATCAGGATTCCACAATTTCAGAGTTTCAATTCACGGTTTCAGTCTTTGGTTTCAGGGGTTCAGTCTTTGGTTCAGTTTTGGTTTCGGGGTTCAGTTTTGGTTCGAGGGAAGAATCTGGGGGGCCAATGAAAAGGCGCAGGAAAGGGATAATCTCTGAAACACCGCGAGCCGTTCGCTCAGCGATTGAGGTGCGTGCGCAAAGATAAGGCGCGCGCGCGGCACGAGAGGGGAGCAGGGCTACAAACCATGCACGCCCATACGGCCCGGCAAATTTCCCGGGATTTCGTTAAAATCGGTTTTTTTTTTTTACTAAACGTTTGGATTCGCTTGGAATGGCGTCCGATGTTGGTCTGGTGTTTTTTTGTTGTTTTTGTTGTTTTTTTGTTTTTTTCCGTTGGTCAATTTGTCTTTTTTTCCGTTGGTCATTTTGTTGGTTTGATGTCATTTGAGCTGCAGGCAGCCACACCTTCCTATCGCGGCCTTTTCCAGTCCGAGCCCTTTCGGTCCACTTTGGGCCATTTGCGGTCCGGGAATTTTCCACTCCGCTTTGGGCCATTTCCTGTCCACTTTGGGCAACTGCAGTCCACTTTCGGCCATTACCAATCCATTTTCGGCCATTACCAGTCCATTTTCGGCCATGTCCAATCCATTTTAGGCCATTTCCAATCCATTTTAGGCCAGTTTCGTCTACTCAGTGTTCGAGCTTGTCTATTTCCCTTGACCATTGATTTCCTTCCCACCGCCAATCTCCAATTTCCAATTTCCAATTTTCCATTTCACATTCCCATTTCACATTCCCATTCCCAATTTGCAGTACGAAATCTTCGTATTTGACATTGCATTTTTTTTTCCATGTTGCCTTGCATTTTGCTTTTTTTGTTTTTTTCATCTTTTTTTCATTTTTCATTTTTTTCATTTTTCATTTTTTCATTTTTTTCATTTTTCATTTTTTCATTTTTTTTGGTTTTCTTATTTTAGTTCATCTTGCATGTTTCATTCTTTTTCACATTGCATTGCATGTTTTTTCATTTTTCATTTTTCATTTTTTTATCTGATTTTCTGATTTTCTGATCATTTGATTTTTCCATTGTTGGTCCATTTCCCAATTTGTCCATTTTCCATTTCCCATTTTGTCCAGTTTGTCCAGTTTGTCCAGTTTGTCCAGTTTCCATTGTCCAGTTTGTCCAGTTTGTCCAGTTTGTCTATTTTCCATTTCTTAGTTTGTCCAGTTTGTCCATTTTCCATTGTCCATTTTCCGCTTTGTCTATTTTCCAGTTTATCCATTTCTTAGTTTGTCCATTTTCCATTTTTAGTTTGTCCATTTTCCATTGTCCATTTCCTAGTTTGTCCAATTCCCATTGTGTCTATTTTCCAGATTGTCCAGATTGTCCATTTTCCATTGTGTCTATTTTCCATTGTGTCTATTTTCTATTTTCCATTATTGATCTATTCCAAGACTAATTTCCACAAATTCTTGGAAATCACCAGACTATTTTCCATTTTCAATTGTCCCGTGTTTTTTTGAATTGTCCCGTGTTTTTTTTCAATTGTCTATTTTTCCAGTCCAAGACCTCCATTTTTTTTTTTTTATATTCCCATTTTCAGTTGCTGCGTTGAGTTCTTGATTTTCCCATTTTCCATTTTCCATTTTCCCGACTTTTTATTTTTCATTTTCCCGACTTTTCATTGTTTTGTTTTCCGGTTTCTCCGACTTTTCTTAGCTCCATTTTTCGTTTTCTTGACCATTTCATTTTCATTTTCATTTTTTCCATTTTCCATTTTCTTCCATTTTTTTTTCCATTTCTTTTTTCCATTTTCTCCCATTCTTTTTTCCATTTCTCCTCCTCAATTGCCTCTTTTTTTTTGATTTCCGTGGCCAACGGATGAACTAAATAAACCTAAATCTGGAGAATCGGACAAAAAATCAAACCAAAGATTTTTGGCTGTTTGAGTCCGAATTTAGTGCCGTGTAGATTAGACTTGGTTGTATACAGGTTTAGATCTTGTTTATATGCAGGTTTAGACTCTGTTTATATACAGGACCACGTGGAAATCGCCAAGTAATTGTTCCTAAATCATCTAACAGAAAACCAAATCAGGCAATTTAAAGTCAGTCAAGTCAGAGTTACTTAGAGACTTGAAATAAACCTTTAATAGAGGGTCGTGCGCAGCTCATAAGATCTGTCTCCAAATTCTCCACTACTAAATTCTCTACTACTGATTTTCCATTGATTCTCTTCCACTTTACATCTCTACTAATGGAGTTTTCTCCTACTGGAATTCTCTCCTACTGAATTCACTAATTTATTCTTCCTCTAAAATTCTCACTACTAAATTCTCTTTCACTGATTCTCTTCCACTGATTTTCCACTAAATTCTCTTTCACTGATTTTCCACTAAATTCTCTTTACTAAATTCTCTTCACTAAATTCTCTTTACTAAATCTAAATTTCTGTTCCACTGTTTTTTTTACTGAATACCTGATGAAGTACCATACCAAAAAGACACTGATTCACGAAAGCTACTCTTGGGACTTTCCGGGATTTCCCACGTTCTTCATCGAGACAAAACCAAGAGAGAAGCGTTCGTACCCGGTAGAATTGGAACATGAGAAAACAGGAAATCTGCCGAGGGACTGTATACAAGCGTGGACAAATGAAACACAGGCGTAAGAACCATTCCTGTATATAAAGAGTACCGCTGGCGGACCAGTGGAGGATCTGGAACAAGACGAAGGAAGCCACCAATGAGAGAGAGAGATCTCTTTCTCTGATAACATCCCCTCACGCAGAGTCGGTCACGTGGGGGCGAGGCCATGACAGCTCTCTGGTAGGAATCACATATGAGGGATATAAGCTTTTGGGTGGTGTTGAAAAGAGGGGGTGTTGAAAAGAGGGGGTGTTGAAAAGAGGGGGGAAGATCTGAGAAGCGGAAGTGGCTGCAATTTATATTCGCACGCCGCGCGCGTTTCGTATTTGTGCCGCCACAAAACCGCCTGTTTCTGCGGTATATAAATAGGCAGTCCCCCCCCCAGTTTTTTACTGCGTTTTTTTACTGCGTTTTTACTGCGTTTTTACTGCGTATTATACTGTTCTCTTCCTTGAACTATGGCTCCGACTATTCTCCGACTGATCTAAGCCAGTCACTTGGATATAAGGCAGAAGGTTCCCCGCCTTATTTAAGGAGATCATCAGTTCCGCTCAGCCTGTGGTAAGGAATAAGATTCCAAGATTATATAAAGGATTCCTAGATCAGATATAAAGGAAGCATTAATGCAAGCAGAAATGAAGAAGCCTTAATACAAGCAGAAATGAAGAAGCTTTAATGCAAGCAGAGAATGGAGAGCAATTTATACAAGCAAAAAAGAAATGAGTCAGAAGTTCCATACTTACCAGAGCCATTCCATTGCAAGCCAATGAGACTCCTGTGCCAGATTATCACCGCGTTTATACAAACGCGCAACAAGAACTGTTGCAGTATATGCGAGAGATGGATGCGAGAGATGGGTACAGCGCAACAAAAACAATTCTCCACCAAGCGGTCGACCATGCTCGACGACTCTTTGTCATTGAGGAGAATCTCATTAGGCATATCCATTAGTCATACTTTGGAATTAACTGCGAGTCTCTTTGACCACCTGAAAGAACTTTCTCGGTTACTTTTTTGGTTACTTTTAAGTCACTTTTAAGTCACTTTTTTGGTTAATTTTTTGGTTACTTTTTGGTTACTTTTAAGTCACTTTTAAGTCACTTTTAAGCCTTGGATTTTTGGTACGTTAGGCCTAAAGAGTGTACTGTGATTTTCTCAATGATCTTTCCGCAAATTCACCCACGGAAACTTCCACCACCGAATCTCTAGTCCTAATTTCCTTCCATGAATTCTCTACTAATTCTCTACTAATTCTCTACTAATTCTGTACTAATTCTCATCCAATGAAGAGATTATAGACTGGAAGGCGTGCGCGACTCATAAGTCATGTAATGTAATCTTTAATCGGGTGGTTAAGGCTATTATTCGAGAATCGACCGTGGTCATTTTCTACTCTAGTTGGTAGTTGGTGTACTGCAGGAGAATCACCGTCGTGCGCTACTCATAACGTGTATAGTGGATTAGTATACTCATCAAAGTATACAGTCACCATCTCCAAGGTCCCCTCATCATGACATCTAGTACAGAGTAGATTAAATAGACAGTGATCAAGAGACAGTGATCAGGTGACAGTGATCAGGTGACAGTGATCAAGGAGATCATGGCATGAGGATGAGACCATGGAGAATGGGATGTACTCGTTGAGACCATGGAGAATAGACATAACTCGGAACGTCTTTAGAACTTGCCGTGGATCAAGTTCTTGAGCATGTCCTTACCCGTGAAGAACACCGTGCGGCCAAACGAGTACATGTCCAAGGTCAGCGACACCACCGACACAAAGCCAAAGGGCAACATGGCGGGAATCCAGCCCTGGGCCAACTCCAACGCATATGCGCCGCTAGGCATGGCGTACTGCTTCACCTCGCCCTTCACCAAGTGGTGCTGGTCGCCAGGGTAGTACACCTCCGGCACCAACGCTTCAGGGGCACCGGCCTTCTGCTCCCCGGACAAAATGGTAAAGTAGTCATTGGCATAGTGAACGCCCGTATGGCCCTCGGTGCCCACCGCCGTGCCAAAGAAAATAAGGTACTCGCTGATGGAGGCGTGCAAAATGAACATGTTGCCCATGGCGCCTCCGGCATTGTTGAACACCCAGTCGTCGAAGTTGAGCTCGTTGATAAGCCCCGGGTACTCCTTCTGGAGCCGAGGCGTCAAGCTGATCATGATGTCCTTGGCGGGAGCGGAGGGGTTTTCCGCCAACGTTTCTTGCACCAAGTGTTGCAAACGGATGGGGTCGAAGCGGTAATGGCGGGGGAGCCACGTGCGGAACGAGGCCTCGAAGAAGGCCACGGCCAAGACGAGAATGGACACCACGTTGAAAAGCATGGGGTAGAAATAGGGGGTAGAAATAGGGGAGGGGGGAGAAACGAGTGGATAAGAGGTCAATTTAAGAAGAAGAACTAAACGAAGTAAACGAGGTGGTAAACGAGCTGCGAAAAACGCGCTCCATCTTGGGGGGTATGTGCAGGTGTGTAGGGTTTATATACAGGTTTAATAGTTAATGTGCAGGACACACCCCAAAAACTACACCATTCCACTCGTACACCAAGTAAATCCGGTTCTGCAGAAATGGTGTGCTTGTGTTGCTGGTTGCTTTACTTGGGATATTATAAGATAAGAGCGTACTGCACATTAGGACATTGTAATTATACGAGATAGTACTGCACACAGTATATTATGCCTGTATAAAGATCCTGGAGCTGATTAAAGTATAAAGGTAATACGGCAGATATGCGATATTAACTGAAGGGAGTGTAAAAACAAGTAAAGGGAGATTAGATGGATCGTGTACTGCACATAAACTCTGGATACTCTAAACACCAGTACACCACCAATTGGCATTAAAATCAGCTGGCGCTTCTGTCGGTGGAATTTATAGACCAAAACATTAGTATAGTCTATTAATTTCGTATTTTACGTCCTTTTTAGGTGGTACTGCATATAGTGTTTGGATGGAGATAGAGAAAATTAAGAAAGAGTTTGAGCTGGAAATGGAGGAATTTTTATATAAAAAGGGGGTCCTGCATATTAGTTTCTGCTCCTTACCCAAAAACAAAGAAAACACTTTTTGTTTTTCTTATGTAAATTTTTCAATTGCACAGTTAGTGTTTTTTCAGTTAAAGCGAGTCTCAGTCCCTCTTTTTTGTTCGCATTTGGCATGCCCTGTCCAAACACCAAACTATACACCACACTAAAAAATACATTGAGCGGCTTAAATTAAAAATGCACATAACCACTGGATTCTGACGTGTAACTTGAACCACCCTCCAATTTTCAGCAAGAAAAACGAACAAGTGGACGGGAAATGGGGGAGTGTTTGAAAATACTGCATACAAGTGTACGGCATGTAAGTGTCGATAACCTGTACATAAAAAATGAGAGCGAGCACCTGCATATAAGCATTAGAGCTCGCACCTGCATACAACCACTATATACACCACTAACTCACATCCTCATTCTCCATGGACTTTGTTACGGCAGTCCAGGACGCATACCATGAAGGCGCCGACGAGATCCTCGTGGCGGCTCAAACTCTATATGATACTTTGACTCCCCAGAATATCCCCCAGGTTCTAGCCCAGCTCCAGTCGCTACTCCTTTCAAACCAGGGGCAAGGGGAGTCTCCAACCGAGGAGACCAATTTCCCAATCGAGACGAAACAGGGAGACTGCCATAGTAATTCTCAGAACAGGGGAGGAGGATGGCAAGGCGGGGATAGGGAGAGTGGAGTTAGGGAAGGGGCCAGGGACGGGGCCAGGGAAGGGGCCAAGGAAGGGGAGAGGGAAGAAGCACGCAAAAGCGCCGTGAGTCTAGTGATTGTTGAAATCAAACTCTACTTCACGGCGTTGGATTGTCTGCAGGAGCTCAAGTCGTTAGCGTTCCTTTCGCCAGTTTCAGCCACCCCAAATTTGGGTAATCCGGTTTCGGGGCTCTTGAGGATCAAGTACCAGGATCTCCTCACGGATTACCAGTTTCTCCTCGCGCCGCACACCAAGTACTTGCGGTTGATGGATATGGTGCCCAAGAAGATCAATGCGCTCGGCGGGGTCGCGGGTTCGAACCCCGTGGTCGCCAACGTGCAGTTGAAGATCTTGGTGTACTATTTATTGGGCGACCTGGACTTTAGGGATAAGAGCGTGCTCAAGTACTTGATGCTGGAGCACGTGCTGCAGCGGTATGACAACACGCCCATTGCCGGGTTCATGGAATACAAGGAACGGCTCGTGCCGTATGCCAGCTTCTGTGCTCTTGTGCAGTACGTGCTGCAGTTCTACCTGTTCCGCCGGGTGTTTGAGCTTTTCCTGGTGCTGCTTACGGAGAATTATTTGGACAGCAACTTGAGCAAGCTTCCTCGGTACTATACCAACGTGACGCTCCGGCGAATCCATTCTTTGTTCATCCACGACCTTTTGCACGTGGACGTGGAGGCCGTGGTGGCCCGAATGATCATCAACAACAAGTTACCTGCAGGCACCCACATTGACCAGATCCAAGGGGTGGTTTGTTTTGGCCAAACGGAAAATTACGATGCCTTTAATACTCACGTGAAGAAGGTCTGTGATCTAGTCGAGCTGCTCTCCAAGAGCACGTGTTCTTGAACGTGACGTGCCCACGAGACGGTGTTACTACGTTTTCGTCAGCATCACCACCGACTTGCCTTCACGTGACACGTGACACGTGATACTGGATTATCCGTTGATCAAACTGTCTTTTGATTATATTCAAAGGTTCCGCCTTTCTTCCAAAGATGGACAGGATCTGCCCACACTGGATATCATAGAGAGATGTTTTGAGATGAGCCACGTGAACCGGTGGCTCCTATATGCAGGCGGATATTAAAGTCTGGAGCAGAGGCCTAAAGGAGAGGTCAGGAGAGGTCAGGAGAGGTCTAGATTGTTGAGTCTAGAGTCGAGGTCTAGAGTCGAGTTCTAGAGTCGAGGTCTAGAGTCGGTTCTAGAGAAGAGTTCTAGAGTATTGAGCAGTGGGCACTGGTAAAGTGAAGCTGATTTATGCAGGACATGGGAACAAGCCGAGAGCAGCCAGAACGATGCCTTTGGCAAGAGTGGAGATGAACCATCAATGGGTGGAGTCTATCTAGGGTGTACTGGTGGAGTGGAAAAGTCTCAGCTGTCCAAGATGTATGGACCCAACATCAAGACGTATGGTCTCTACATGCTTTCAAGCAACACAAGAGACATGACGACGAGGACAGAGACTTTCCTCCTCCACCTCCTCCCCACCCGGCTTCCTTTAGCTCCTCCTGGATATCCCCACACATGATAAAAATGCATCCCAAAGATCCATTTTAAACTGTGGTTGCACGGAAAAAGCCCAATAGAAGCCCTTTATGGAAAGTCTTGATTGAATGTGTTGCTTATCTGCCGGTGCAACAGTGTTTACTTTGGGCAGAGGCTCTGAGGTAGGATCCACGGCTATCAATGGAAACAAGGATTGCAGCCTGTGGCCGGACGTCTCTGGTCGGTGTGATCCAAAGGGTCTGTGGACGTAAGCGTGGCTGTGAAATCTTGGGGAAGTTCCCATTCTGCTCTTTTTCTTTCAAGACATAGGCATTATAGGTCTTGAATGCAGCAATAGCTTCATTGTAGAGTTGAAGATCGGTTTGAGTTTTAATCATGTTGACTAGGATGGTTCTGCTCTGATATGTTGTACGCAATTTAGAAACCAAAAACAGTTTCGAGGTCTTTGGCTTCAAGAAAAATGAGCACAGCCGGTCTATGGCTGGAGATGTCGTTCAAAGTCTCCAACAAAATATGAGCAAGAATCTCTTCAGTATTATCGGTATTGTCCGAATCAGGGAATGATTGTGACTTGGAATCAGTTGCACTCTCAAGCAAGGTGGTCAAAAACTTGGGGTATTCTTTGAAAGCAGACTTGGAGATGAAGCTTTTTTTTTTTTTTTTCAAACTTCAACAGGAGGTTCAAGAAAATAATGAAAGAAGACTTTGGAAGACCAAGAGCCTCAAAATCTCCAAACGTCAAAGGTTTCGTTCCATTTAGCCAATAACTTTAACTAGGGGGGTGTAGTGTTGGGGTCTGGATGTCTGGATGTTTGGTATTTCTATGGACTTGGCCAAGCCGAGTTTATCAGTGCCTTGGTTTCTATTGCTGGTTCAAAATCAGAATCAAAATTGGCCATGCAAACTTCCATGGATTCGGATTCTTTCCTTTAGACGAGGAAACCGTGACGAGAAGAGATCTGATTCTCGGGCTCAATGGCTTGAGTATGGAACAGAACCGTTCAAGCAGGCAACGAGCCTCAAGAGAGAACCAATAATAACCTCTCAAGCGATACAGAATAATGATCTCTTCAGACATGTCCAGATATCGAACACAGGAAAAGTCTACGAATGATTATTTTTTCTTTGTCTGGTTATTGATTTAGCTTTACTCTTCTTGGTGGTATGGTTATGGCCCTAGACAAACCTTTTGCTTTCTTCTTTGTCTGGTTACTCTTCTTAGTGATACTCTTTTTAGTACGGTTACTATGATTATTACTGATGCGATACTCTTCTTAGTATGGATGGGGTCTTGAGAGACGTTCGACTCGTCCCGGGAAACTTTTTGCAAGATTCTGCAGCAGACTGCATATAAACTGCACGTACTGCAGATTAGTCGGCAGTACTGCACAATAGCAAGCAACACTGCATAAAGACAAGGACACTGTCTGCCCAGTAGTACATCTCATCCAATAGTCCATGAAGTCAAGGTGAAGAGTGGTCACTTACGTATGTACTTTAATGTAGAAGTACACTATTTTGGCGTGGCTGTGTACAGGCAGACATATTATCTCTATATTTGTTTCTACTGCATAGAGTGGTCATGTGACAAGGCCACGTGACCAGGCCACGTGACCTTCTACACCATGGTACAGGATTATAGATTAGTTTACATCGATTGGCATCCAATCATGGTTTCGTGAGTCATATGTGGGACAGGCTAGTAGAAGCCCAGGCCAAGCTGCAACAACGACTTGGCCACGGAGAAGCTATTGGGCGTGCCAAAGTTGTGTCTTAGTGGCAGCGAACCCAAGAAATCGTCTCTCCTTTTAACCTCCAACGTCGAGTCATCTGCAGTATCGTCGATGGTCTCGTCGCTGGCCAGAACAGCCTGGATTTTGCTGGCGGCCTTGATGGGCGTCTTTAGGATCTTATGCACCGGCGGAAGACGCTCTTGGGATTTTTCCACCAGTCCTGTATGGTGGCCCATGCTTTCATGGCCTTGAGATACAGACATTTGATTGGATGGCTCTTGTGGGGAAACCTGGAGCGGTGGCCGGGGGGACACATTGTGGAATGCCGACAGAGGCTTGATGTGGTAGAGTTTCAAGGCCGGTTTTTTTGCAGCCACGGCGCTGAGCCGAGGGTTACTGACCAGCCGAGGCTTCTGCAAGTTGACGTTGGCCCCGGTCGAAAAGTTTCCTGGAAGAATGTGGGTGGCATTTCCGGCAACTCCACCGTTTTCGGGGGAGTTGCCGGTGTTTCCACCATTTCCGAGGGAGATTTCGGGGGAGCTTTCGGCATTTCCACCGTTTTCGGCGATTTCACTGTTTTCGGTGTTTCCACTGTTTCCAGCGATTCCACCATTTCCCGGACTGAGCCGGGAGAGACTCAAACCACTGGATCTAAGCCTCGTTTTCGACGTCGTTCCAAGCCTCGTGGCAAGCCTCAGTGCAGGTTTCCCCACCCGGGACTTCAACTGGATATTGGGCAGTGCCGCGTGGCTGGCCTTCTTCTGCACCTTGAGCTTATAAAACGCCAACTGCAACCGGAGCTTCAACTTGGTGGCCGCCAAATCCGCCTTGACATTGCGGTTATTGGAGATCTTATAGTCGCTGAAACTGTCGAACTTGCGTGCGCTGGTGTAAGACGTTTTATTGGGCACGATGGACGTGGCCAGTTTTGTCAAGGAGAATTTCGGGGTGAGCGACGGCGTCAAGGGGAGCGACGAGGCATTGAACAGCCTTGTTTTAAGCACGGGCGAGTCCGAGGCCACGTTGGTATTGAGCGGGGCCAAGGCCACGCGCGACGGGGTCGATGACACTGGCATGGAGGGAAACAGTTTAAACGATTGGATGGGTCCGTCGTAGAGTCTGGCCAATCAGAGTCTAGAAAATGGGAAGTAGTCAATAATTCAATCAGTCGCTGAAAATAATTCAGATCAGCTGGAGTCAGTCTGGAGTCAGAATTAGTATGGACTGGTAGGACTGGGACTCAATGAAATCAATGAAATCAATCTAGGGGCTTGCTGATGTGATGAGTTCTTGCAACGTTTATGAGAAGATGCTTGAATCAGGAGGTCTTGTGGATGAAGACTGTGGGATTCCGTAATAGGAAATCTCCTCTGTAATATGAGACCAGGGAAGGATCTAGGAAGGATCTAGGAAGGATCTAGGATAATGTAGAAGCGCCAAAACCAAATTAGGGGTCAGTAGATGGTAGCGGCGGCGACAAGAGCGTGGCGATCCCGGAGTATCACGTGGCTGTCTTTGATGAAATGTAGTAGATCCCACTTGTTCAGTCTGTTTCAGATAAGTTTCAGGTTCAGACTGTTTCAGACTTGTTTCAGACTTGTTTCAGACTTGTTCCAGGTTAGACTTGTTTTGGTTAGTCTAGTTTTGGTTAGTCTAGTTTGGTTGGTCTATTTGGTGGTTCGGGCCACGTCCTATACTTAATAGTATACGTCTAAGGGGTTTGCGGAGGGGGCGGGGCCGATGGCGGTGGGGCAGAGGGGAAGGAAGATGATTGGCCAAGGGGGGTTTGGCGAGACAAGCAGAAACCGGGGGAGTTCCAAGGACGTTCCGATGATGTTTCAGGAGTGTTATGAAGAGTCTGGAGGAACAGGTCTGGAGCGCGTTGGTCTTGTTGTAGGTGCGCGGAGGTACGGGGGTGCATGGGGCGGTCTAAGCCTAAAGCATGCGAAATATAAACAATGCGCCGACGCTGTTTCTTTTTTTTCGGCTGCTGGATCTCGGTCGTGCATGCGCGCGGACCGTGTCTGTTTACATCCTGCACATAGTTTTACACCGTTCTGCATCGCTACGAGCCCGTTCTTAGGCTCTTGGGTTTTTGGCGGGAAAGGGTGCCCAACCAGAGTTTCCTTTTTGGGATCGGTCTCGATTTCCGGCCTACGGTTGTTTGGGGGTTTGGGGCTGCCGAATCGCGTGCTTTAAAGCGTGTTTCGCCTGCGCATGAACCATCTCCCACATGCAGGACCGGGGGCCCCGGATGCATGTTTCCAGGGACAATACAACGAATCAGGAACGAGGCGCCAACAAAGACGAATTATGTGGGAAGAGAAATCTTGGGCGTCCTGCAGGAAGGGCCAGACCCGTGACCAAGCCAAGCCACCAAACCTGAAACCGGGGGTCACACCGGGGGTCACCGACCGGGGGTAACAAACCGGGGGTATTAAACCGGGCCAAACCTGAGACCGGGGTTATGAGACCGAGGGTACTAAACCGGGGGTACTAAACCGGGGGTTAGCCCGGCCCAAACCCTACCCCAAATCCCAAATCCCAAACGCCCGAAGCCAAATCCCAAATTTCTTCTTTGCTATTCTCACGCTGGCCCGGTCACGAGTTACGTGTATTGATGGATGCGAGATCCGGGCGTGCCGCGCTATATGCAGTCCACCACAACACCGTACCCCATATTCTTTCATGCAGCCGAATAAAGAACGTTCCTGTGTTTTTGTGCTAAAACTGGGCTTTTTGGGATTGGCACTACCCGCCGGACCTTCGTTCATTTGTCTCTCTCTCTGGTCCAACTCAATAAGGCTATGGTCTAATCGTTGTTGTATGCAGGAAAACTGTTCCAGTACTCTCTTGTACTTTACACTACCATATAAATACACGTGATAAATCCACGTGATAAAGGCACGTGGAGCTACAATAAGCAGACGAAAAAAGAGGTTTCTAGTTCTCAGGTTTCAGGTCCTATTGGCCTTTTTCCGGTTAGTTTTCCTGGGTTCCTGCACATAGCACACTCTCTGGACGGCCAATTAACCTCTACCAAGTACCTACCAAGTGCCTGGTGAGTGGGGATTGATTATTGAAAGTTTATTGACCCTCACTGCTTATTCTGTGTGCTTAGGGTCTTCTATACATTAGACTATACACTGTGTACAGGACTATTTAGTGGTATATGCAGGCCATAATGTGGCCGTATGTGCACTCCAAAACTTTATCTGGACTCTTCACACACTGCCACTCTCGCGGTCAAAGTCTGGCTCTATTGTTCAAATTAACATTGAAAGGAATCGCCTCAGCCTCCTTTTTTAAACTTTAAATGGCAATTTCGATGTGGTACAAGAACTTAACGATTAGTCTTTCCTCAAAAGCCAGCTGTTTGGCCTCTCTCAGCTTGTTTTCCAATTAATTAGGGCTGGGGACCATTCGTGGTTTTAATGTACTGGAATTGGTACTGCTAAAGCCAGAGTGGGACTTAGGTGTTGGATGTTATGCCAGAAAATGGTTATGTGCAGGATACAATCTATCTGCAGGACCACAGGGGGTCGAGATTCATCGCTACAGATTCTATTGCTAGACCCAATTTCGACAGGTAATATTCATAACATGTAACATACAGAAATGTAAGTTTCAGCTATTTTAAGCCGGTGTGTGGCCAGAACACGGGCTTTTACTGGTGCACTGCTGCACGTTCCTGCAGAGACCTCTATCTGCAGGACCGCTAGGGGTCCCTTTTTCTGGTTCCATCAATGGAAACAAAACAAAAATTTGTACATAGACAATGACCAGTCATTGTATGAAGCTAGTTTATTTTCATTAAAATTGATCCAGGGGGTGGCGAGAAAGGGGGGCTTGTCTCGTGCACGAAGATGCATGGTCCTGCAGATAACACACAATGATGCAAATTCCTGCAGATAACCAACAATGCCAATACTTTAATTTTTATTAACAGCTCATGTTCTCCCTTTCTCAATCCTGTCTAATTGAAATATAAAAAAAAATACTTTATTCTCTAAATAAGTCTCTAAAATTTAGGGTTTTTTTTATGTGCCAAGATTTGACTTTTCGCTAAAAGTGTAGCTAGATTAAGTACCCAGTGAGAGTAAAATGGCATCTAGACCAGGAATTGGGACCAAAAGTCAGGATGCATCAAGGCCTGTTTTGAAGATGCAAGGTTTTGATACGAGTGAAATTTAAGGTATAGAATAGTGAGTTCAAGACATGACAGTCTTGGGCATATAATAAAATTCCTGCACATACAATAGTAGTCCTGCATATTATCACTCAATACTGCACATAGTACCATATACATGCATATTATCACAAAAGCCTACATATAATCGATATTCTGCGCATTGGACTAAAAAAGAGGCCCTATTTGTTAATCAAATTACGCCTGCAATGGAATAGGAGCTTTTGGCCCATGGCTCGGAGGTACTGTTGTTTTTCTTCGTTTTTCTTCGTTTTTCTTCGTTTTTCTTGGTTGTACAAAATTCCTTCGTTGAGAGTCAAGAGCGGCGGCCGGAGCCTCTCGTACCGGTCTCGCAGTTCCATCCGTGTATGTGCCTGTGGCTTCGCTCTTGCACCCACCTCTTCATCCCCATCTTCATCCCCATCTTCATTTCCATTTCCACTAACATCTCCACCAACTTCATTTCCGTCTCCATCTCCACTGTCTCTAGTTCCATTTTCACCATCTCCATTGTCTGTAGTTCCTCTCTCTCCACCAACTCTGCTGTTTTTCCTGTCTCCTCTGTTTTCCTGTCTCTAGTTCCTCTGTCTCCACTTCCACTGAGTCCATCTCCACAATCTTCCCTGTCTCTAGTTCCACTGTCTGTAGTTCCAAGCATAGTAGAATTGGATTCCCCATTTTTCCACGCATTACCTAAATGATTGTAACGGTGTTTTGTACCGATTTTGGGAAACAAATTTTCATGAATTGAGGCAAATTGCCGTGACACTGCTTGGAAATTATATCTCTCCTTTTCTCATTTTTGAGACTCACATTAATATTCCCATAAGTGGCCCACTACAAAATCGCCTTTTTATATAATAACACTCGATAAAATCAATTTTTCTATTTTGATTTCTTTTTTTTTTGGTACATACTCTTCTTTTTTGGGACATACTCTTTTTCCTTTTTCGACATATGGGCCCAACACTTCTCCAAGCATTTAGGAGCCAGACATTTCTCTACCGGAATAGTTTTCTGGCCACATCTTTTCAACTGGAATAACTACATTCTTTTTCTTTTTTCACTGGAATAACTACATTCTTTTTCTTTTTACACACTCTCTTTCGGCAGATGCAAATGGAGATGCTGATATGTATGACCTCAGTGCTCCTAATGAAGCAGAAAACAAGGACTCTCAAGACAAAGCGGAGCCACTGGAGTCGAGCGAAATGTCTCCACAAGAAAAGCACAATAGCCCCGTCAAAGAGACCGAGATGGAAGTTTCCGACCAAAGCCACACCCAAAACAAAGAAAAAGCCGATTCCGACTTGAAGCAAGATTTTACCCTTACATTAGTAACTTCTTTGAATGTTCCTATTGCATTATAAGTCTTTTGATCCTTACCCATTTTTGCTAATATATCTATAAATTTTAAACCAGCCGAAACTCCGCTTGCTATAGGGCCCAATATACCTAATATAGCGAAAGCTAAATCTGAAGGAGATAAACTTCCAGTTATTTCTTTTGTAGCTATCAAATCTACTGCGCTTATTTCTATATCTATAGCTGCTCCTGTTGCAACACCAAATACAAACGACAACCCACCAACTATACCTAAAACAATATTCAAAATTAATAATTTATAAACAACAAAAGAAATAAAGTGTAGAGTGAGTTGTTTTTAATGATTGTGTGCTGCATAATGCATTTTTAATAACCTATGTTCTGAGTTGTTTATTTTAAAAATTATTTAATAAAATTAGAAAAATAGCTTGTAAAACAAGCTTTTTTTTTATATTTTTGGGGTTTAAAAAGCCTTTCATAATAAAAACAAAAATAAGTTGGCACAATCCCTCCCAAGACCCTATAGCTTTTCCGACCGCTTTGAAGAGCCTACTGTCAAGGAGGAGTCTATGGATGAGCTGGCACCCATTGACTTGGATGCAGATGACCATTCCCGAATCCGTCAGTCCCTTATAGTACTAGTTTGGAAAACAATAATAACGTCTTAATGAGTTTAAACAGTCTGAATGATCATGTTAAAAAGAATCCAAATGAAATAATAGATAGAAATTTATTTAATAAATATATTTTAAATAAAGAGTTATTAATATATGCTTATAAAAAGTTACGTAGTAAGCCTGATATGTTGACATTTGGAATTAATCCAACAACTTTAGATTATCTATCAGATGAACATCTAGATATGATA
>NLAM01001694.1:41150-65463 GCA_002370325.1 Metschnikowia hawaiiensis | reverse complement strand
TCGATCCCATTATCAACCCATCCGACTCCATCTTCTCCCAAAATTTAATAGTCTTTCAAAGTTCAAAGTCTTCTATTCCTCATGATGTACTGCGTATAATGGCCACATTGATGCGCTAGTTTTATCGGGACGACGCTAGCTTCTCGTGTTGATGATACATCCACTGCCAGATTCAGTGTAGGTCTACACTAACAGGCTTACAACATGGTCCAGTATAGTCTACTTATAATGGTAGGACAATAAAGTAAAACGATATGAAGATGAGCACGTAAAGAAGGAAGGGTTCCGAGGGCGCGCGCCCGAAGAGGCAGTTCCGGGGCTTGTATCCAGTTCCGGGGCTTGTATCCAGTTCCGGGGCTTGTATCCAGTTCCGGCCCATTGACTTGGGTCGTTGTATCCTCCAAACAAAAAAATCAATTACATATTTTTAAACGTACTTGGGTTCAGTGGACCTCAAAGACCAAGACAAACACCTTTTTTCGTAATAGTAGTAGTCTGGTCCTTCATAGTAGTAGTCTTGGTCCTTCATAGTAGTAGACCATGGCTTTGCTGAGATGATACTGAGCCCCACATTAAAGTCTCCCTGGCCAATAGAATAGCTGGACCAGTTATGTAAAGGTTTTGGGTAAGCCCAGCACCAAATCCATTCGGAACGTTCATAGATACTGCACATAGACTGTCTGGTAACATATGACCTCCAGAAATAGTCAGTGGTTTTTTTGATAGAAGAAATCATAAGAAATCTTCCTGATCCTTATGCATCCATTCAATGTACAGATACTGACTCATTGTACTGAGACACTGTGTTGACTGAGACATTGAGGATTTGACTGAGACACTGAGGATTGTACTGAGACATTGAGGATTTGGGATTTATACGCCTTTGACAAGACTTTCATTCTTCAAAAAATTCATTGTTTCTTCAAAGGATTCATTGTATCATCAATAAGTTCAATCACGGATTCTGGAAAAGGTGGCTTTATGAATTCATTTCATTTGTTCTTTTTAAGGTGCGGGTCCTCTCTTTATATAGTCCATTTGCTATCATCTAAAAAAGCTTTAGCTACTTTAAAAAAGTCTATATTAAACAAAGTGTTAGAAAATATAAGAAAGTTGGATTTAGAAGATGAAGTCGTTGAAAAGAAAAAGAGTGTAGTTCCAGTTGAAAAAGGAAAAAGAAGAGTATATTGGGAACCTTGCAGAAGGAGTGGTGGGCTGGAACAAGCGACGCCCACTTTTAAAGCTGCGTGTCACGTGACCATTCCGGGGTAGGCAGAAAATACATGGAATACAGAGACATAAAAAAAGAGAGGTAGAGCCAGAGTAAAACTGCACGGGGTATCAAAATAGACTCTTTTTTATAGGATAGACATAAATACCAAGAGCCAGATCTCTGGAAATTACCGGAAAAACTTGTACCAACAATGTGCTTCTTTCCACTGTAATTTCCCATCTTCATAGACCACTGCGACCTCGCATCGGGCCTATAATAATGCACCACAGCTAACAAGCCCGAGAAAAAAGGAAATAGAAATTTATTCCCAGAAATAATATATTGGTACATCAGAAATGGAAAATAGTGAAATAGAAAATAGTAAAAAAGAAAGAAAATAGTAGACATACCTTTCTTTATGAGATTTCACTCTGTTCAATCTGTGTGGTTGTGCTAAACCGGCAATGAAGGGATTCTTAGTTCAAGAGGACCACCACTAAATAATAAATCACACACCCAAGTCAATCCTTGTAACCCAATCACTGAAGACCATCACCGACGGTACACTAGTGAAATAGAGTACACTGTAGGAGAGAGTACACTGTAGGAGATAGAGTACACTGTAGGAGATAGAGTACACCATGTAGAAATATGAGGCACTGTAGCGAATGAGTGGTGGGTGTAAATAATGATAAAGAGAGTGGTAAAAAAAAAAGGGGGGAAACGAGGGGGGGGAACCTGGGTTTATATATTGTGGTGGTTGCAATTCGGTGCGGGGTTTCGCAAGGTGCATATCTTAGTGTGTACAGGTCTATCTAATTCTAAAAGAGGTAATATTTGACAGAACCCGGTTTAAGCCCATCTGTTTGATTTTTTGAGTGCATTACCAACTGGAGCGGATTTGGAAAAAAAAAAGGTAGAGTAGAAATATTTCATCTTTGAATTATTCTTATACATTTGCCTTTGGAGCCCAAATAATGATACTAAGACTGACCAAATGAGAGCTGAAATTAGATTGATGGATATCTTTTACAATACTTATTGGTGCCAGTTTTCATGTGTATCTCGAAATTTTATCAAGCAGATAATATCCACAAAATTATCCTTCTACAATTGATATCACTAATTGTGTGTACTGCATATAGACCTCTGGGCGAGACAAACTATGGTGTAGACAAACTATGGTGTAGACTACTCTGGTGAAGACTACTCTGGTGAAGACTACTCTGGTGAAGACTACTCTGGCGTAAACACTTTCTGGTACAGTTAATATTTGAATAGAAAAGTGTAGACTTAAAGTGACGGTAGAATAAAAGCCTGGTATGTATTTGTACTGCATATACCTTGGTTTGACTGCATATTTGGCCGTTTGCCTGCATATACCTCTATTTCCCTGCATATACCGCCATTCACCTGCATATAGAGTGGAACCTGCGTTTCCCAATTTCAGGGTCTACTGGACTTAGACTGGGCTCAGTACACTAGCAAAGCCTTCTTGCAGCTAAAGAATGTATTCCTATAAAAGACTATCGACATTGCAACCTAGTAGGCCCCTCGTCTCATGCTCCGGACAACCTTATACTTCATGCGTCTCAACTTCCTCATCCACTGGAGCTTCATGTACTGGAATTTCATGGAATTAAGGCTCATACTAACTCAAAAATCCCAAAGATTCTTTTGGCCTTGCTCTTTTTTCCCTTTCTCTTTTTTTTTTGTCCTCGTCTTTCTTATACTTTATATTTCCAGTCCTGCACACACGCGGGCGCCGTGCTCCAGTTTCCTCTTGCTCCAGCACCACTTCCCCGAATTGGCCAGTTTTTTTTTCAACCCGTTGATCCTCCACCCCCCACAAATCCCCCTTAAAAACCCCCCTTAAAATTGCCTTTTTCGGCAAAATTGTCTTTTCCCCCCAAATTGCCTTTTTCGTCGAAATTGCCTTTTTTTTTTAATTGCTTAGAAAAGTGTCACGTGACAAGCCTAGCAAATGGTTGGTGTACGGGTGTCCCGCCTGCCTCGCGACTTTCATCCCTCTTTCGCACTTCCTTCCCTCCAGCTTCTACTCTCTGCTAATTGGACCTTCCACCCCATAATCGCCCCTTACGGAACCCATTCTGCATCCCGTGCCCGGCATTTCGTTTTCCCCGGCCCCAGCTCCAGTTGTTATATACAGGCTCCCAAAAAGAAACCGCCCTAAGCCCTCAAAAGATCCCCGTGTCTCCAGACTCCCCGCTTCGACCCCCGTGCTGTGCTCGTAACCGTGGCTTGTCCAAAAACGAAGCCGCCCCTTTTAAACCCAAAAGGAAACCCCCCTTCAACTCCAACTCCAAATCCAAAGCCAAAGCCAGCCTCGCCATGGATCACAAGTGGAAATTCTCGCAGTGTTTCGGCGACAAAGGCGATATCGAAAACATCACCGAGGCCGATATCATCTCCACCGTGGAGTTTGACAGTTCCGGCACCTTCTTGGCCACCGGAGATAAAGGCGGCCGGGTGGTGTTGTTCGAACGCAACCAGGGCAAGAAGCAGAATTGTGAGTACAAGTTTTTCACGGAGTTCCAGAGCCACGACGCCGAGTTTGACTACTTGAAGTCGTTGGAGGTGGAGGAGAAGATCAACAAGATCAAGTGGTTGCGCAGCTCCAACAACTCGTTGTACCTTCTCTCCACCAACGACAAGACCATCAAGTTGTGGAAGATCATGGAGCGCCAGGTCAAGTTGGTGAGCGAAAACAACCTCAATGGCCTGGACCACTTGTTGTCGTCCAAGTTCAACGTCAAGGACTTGATCTTGCCCAAGATGGAGTTTCACGATAAGTTGATCCTGGCCCAGCCCAAGAAAATCTACTCCAATGCCCACGCTTACCATATCAACTCCATCTCGGTCAATTCCGACCAAGAAACGTACCTTTCGTCCGACGACTTGCGCATCAACTTGTGGAACTTGGATATCCCGGACCAGCTGTTCAACATCGTGGACATTAAGCCGGCCAACATGGAGGAATTGACCGAGGTGATCACCAGCTCCGAGTTCCACCCCAACCACTGCAACTTGTTCATGTACCTGTCGTCCAAGGGCACCATCAAGTTATCGGACATGCGGTCCAACTCGTTGTGTGATCTGCATGCCAAGGTGTTTGAGGAGTACTTGGACCCGGCGTCGCACAACTTCTTCACGGAAATCACATCGTCCATCAGTGACGTCAAGTTCCTGCACGACGGCCGCCACATTGTGTCTCGGGACTATATGACGGTCAAGATCTGGGACCTTGCCATGGAACTGAAGCCCGTGAAAACCATCAACGTGCACGAGCACTTGCGGGACCGCTTATGTGATACCTACGAAAACGACGCCATTTTCGACAAGTTCGAGGTGCAGTTTTCCGGAGACAATCGCCTGGTGATGACCGGCTCCTACAACAACAACTTCATGATTTACCCCAATGCAGTGGGAGGAGGAGGAGGAGGCGGAGCAGGCGGAGCAGGAGAGGCCCAAAAACTCAGCGTCGAAAAGGACAAGAAGGATGACGACGACGACGACGACGAATCGGGAGACGAGGACTCGCCGCCAGTCTCGGGCCCATACGCCCAGTCGCCAAGCAATCTCGACGAGGAGGAGGACCAGGAGGAGATTATTTTGCAGGCAGATAAATCGGCGTTCAAGTCTCGGAAGGTGGGCAGCAGTGACCAGAGCACCCGCCGGAGGTTGATGAGCGGCGTGGGGAGCGGCGATCACAACGACTTCATCGAGTTCAAAAAGAGCATTTTGCATTTATCGTGGCATCCGCAGGAGAACAGTGTGGCCATTGCTGCGACGAATAATCTCTATATTTTTTCGACTTTATAAGGTCCATCTGCCTGGCCTGCCTGTTCCACGTGACTTGTTCTGATAT
Organism: Metschnikowia hawaiiensis; assembly: GCA_002370325.1. NCBI lineage: Eukaryota > Fungi > Ascomycota > Pichiomycetes > Serinales > Metschnikowiaceae > Metschnikowia > Metschnikowia hawaiiensis. The sequence continues at coordinate 60,361 of NLAM01001694.1, read as the reverse complement.
GATCACTTGTGCTGATATGATCACTTGTTCTGTTCCACGTGACCTGTTCTGCCATGATCACCTGACCTGTTCCACATGACCTGTTCTGACCTGATCACTTGTTCTGACATGATCACCTGACCTGATCACCTGACCTGAAATGATCACCTGACATGATCACCTGGCCTGACCACCTGACCTGATCTTATTGGTTGGTTCAATGAAGCAATAACTGAAAGGGTCCGGCCATGCAGGGCCTCTGATGCTCCATGGTGCATTAAAGGCATTAAAGGCAATGCTCCATGGTTTTGTTCCTGCAAAGCTCCCACCATCCTACACCCATCTACACATACAAACCACACAATCTACCGTACCACACGTATAGATACAGTAGTATAGTTCTAATATACCGTAGCCGATAATATCCGGCAGAAACAGCAGAGGTTTCCATGGTAAATGGATATTAGTAGATTGGGAACTGTAGATTTGAGTAATTGGGTATATCATGGCACGAACCTAAATCAATTTCATATAAAAAGGTTTGAATCATAGAACCTGATCAACAGTTTAATGAGATAAATAACCTGTTTCCATTCCAGGATGCATGATTATCAGGATGTACCGATGCGGAAGGTTTGAAGTACCTGTTTCCAAAAGCTATAAGTAAAGTTAATAGAAAAGTTATTGGAAAAATTCAACCACCATTAGTATAAGAACTCATCATAAGGTTATAGATGATAGTCAGAAGGGATGACTGTTATGAAGATTCCACCCTCAAATAGATACCCCGGCTGCTGGCAATGGTTCCTCGTTAAGGTCTTTGAATTGTACCTTTAATTAAAAGACCAAAAGACCCTGGACCGGTGATTCTTGTCTCCACCTCCCAAATTGGTGGAGTAATTTGCTGCCTCCGTACACTGCCTGGATGAAGAATCTCAAGAAACAGAGGCTTCCAGTAAGCTTTCATCAAAGACATTTGGCGGAAGACAGTAGATTTCATGTAGAATGAAGGAGCATACCTTGCAGAAAAGATTAGGACGGTTAGAAGGGATTCAGCAATGGGCTCCAGAAGGGCTCCAGAAGGGCTCCAGAAATGGACAAGGAGGTACTCTCAGGTTGGATGTGGTTTCTCTGGCTCCCTCTCCGGAATGGTGCCTTCTTCCCGGTGCCTTCTTCCCGGTGCCACAAAATCATCCATGTTATCTCCTTCTCGGCTGGATCCTCATTTCAGAACTGATTGAAGCTCGTAATTCTGGAGACCTGGAGACCTGGATTAGCCAATTGATCGTATGAGTTCATCCAGAAGAGTCTTTAACCCAAAGGGGAGGAAAGATGAAGATGGAGGAAGAAAGGAGGAGAAAAATCTGGTGGAAAAGGGTGGAAAAAAAGAAGAAAGAAGAATGTGGAAAAAAAAGGAAGAGGGAGAAAACCTGGGGGGTTGAGGGTTTATATACAATTTGCCTTTTCTCGCCCCGCCCTGTTTAATTGCAGCCACCGGCCATGCAGGAGCAGCCCCCCCCCCCCCCCCCCCCCCCCCCCCCCCCCCCCCCCCCCACCAGCTGGGGGATTGTAGTTTTATGGCCCCAAAGGCCGATGCCATATCTTATTCTTATCCCTACTTAATGCTATATTAATGAGTTTATCCTCTTTATTTCTTTATAGATCTTATAGTACCCATGGTTCCTGCATCTAACTACTTGCTCTTAAAATTATATATATAAAATATCCAAGTTTGATTCTGTCCATCTTTGTCTAATTTCTGTCCATTTCCCGGGTGTCTGGCTAAGACTGTGGATCTAAACAATCCATTCATAATACACCTGCCAGAAGGTATACCGAAGAAATGAAACATCCCAAAGAGAAGAGTCATGGTTTATCCGAAAGAAAAAGAAATGGTATGACTATAAAGAGACTGTCTACTGCTGATTGCCCAGGAATTCCGACTTGGAAATTATGGTAAACGTCCAGTACTGTACACTAGTATAGACTACTAGTATAGAGTACTAGGCTAAGACAAAGGTATAAGAATAAGACAAAGGTATAAGAATAAGAATAAGAATTAGACTATGCTAAGAATTAGAATAAGACTAAGACTAGACTAGAATAGAATAGAATAGAATAAGAACAAGACTAGACTAGACTAGAAAATAGAATAAGAATAAGATAAGAATAAGAATAGAATAAGACTAGGCTAAGAACAAGAGTAAGACTGTAAGAGAGTAAGACTAGAATGAGAATAAGACTAGAATAAGACTAGAATAAGAAGAATAAGACTAGAATGAGAATAAGAATAAGACTAGGCTAAGAATAAGACAAAGGCATAAGACTAAGACAAAGGTATAAGACTAAGACAAAGGTATAAGACTAGGCTAAGAATAAGAATAAGAATAAGAAGAATAAGAAGAATAAGAAGAAGAATAAGAAGAATAAGAAGAATAAGAAGAATAAGACTGTTATGTAAGAGAGTAAGACTAGAATAAGACTAGAATAAGACTAGGCTAAGAACAAGAGTAAGACTGTAAGAGAGTAAGACTAGAATAAGACTAGAATAAGACTAGGCTAAGAATAAGACTAGGCTAAGAATAAGACTAGAATAAGAATAGAATAAGAAGAATAAGAAGAATGAGAAGAATGAGAATAAGATCGAGATAAGAATAAGAATTAGACTAGGCTAAGAATAAGAATGAGAATAAGAATAAGAATAAGACAAAGGTATAAGACTAAGACAAAGGTATAAGAATAAGAAGAATAAGAAGAATAAGAATAGACTAGAATAGAATAAGACTAGAATAGAATAAGAATGAATAAGAACAAGAATAAGATTGAGATAAGAATAAGAAGAATAAGACTAGTATAGAGTACTAGGCTAAGAATAAGACAAGACTAGGCTAAGACAAAGGTATAAGAATAAGACAAAGGTATAAGAATAAGAATAAGACTAGAATAAGAATAAGAATAGAATAAGAATAGAATAAGACTAGAATAAGAATAAGAATAAGACTAGGCTAAGAATAAGACAAAGGCATAAGACTAAGACAAAGGTATAAGACTAGAATAAGACTAGGCTAAGAATAAGACTAGAATAAGAATAAGACTGTTATGTAAGAGAGTAAGACTAGAATAAGACTAGAATAAGACTAGGCTAAGAATAAGACTAGAATAAGAATAAGACTGTTATGTAAGAGAGTAAGACTAGAATAAGACTAGAATAAGACTAGGCTAAGAATAAGACTAGATTAGAATAAGAATAAGAATAAGACTAGAATGAGAAGAAAAATAAGAACAAGAATAAGAATAAGACTAGAGTAAGAATAGAATAAGAATAGACTAAGAATAAGACAAGACTAGGCTAAGACAAAGGTATAAGAATAAGACAAAGGTATAAGAATAAGAATAGAATAAAAATAAGAATAGAATAGAATAGAATAATACGAATAATAAGAATAATAAGAATAATAAGAATAAGAATAAGACTGTTATGTAAGAGAGTAAGACTGTAAGAGAGTAAGACTGTTATGTAAGAGAATAAGACTGTATATGTAACAGTAGAGGGGGGAGTACTGGGAGGCCAGGAAGTGGTGGTCCTGCATGGATGCACGAATTGCTGTTAGATATTGCTATATTGCTATACACCGTAGGACAAGACAAGAGCCCTACTCAATGTGTCTGTTGATGTCGGAGTTCCAAAACAAAGTCTTGTCGCCGTCGCCCCAGAAAAACTTCTTCAGTCTAATGTTCTGGTACTCGTACTGCACAGGCCACTCCTCGTCAGGCACATGCCTCAAGTGCTCCCGGTGGTGGGCATGGTCCATCTCCACCTTGCCCACGGGGATGGTGGTCAAGATCACCGCTGGAAGAGCCACGAAAAGCGAGAGTTTTTTCCACAAGGCCGTGACGCCGATGGAGTGGTGCTTTTTCTGCTCGTACTGCTTCTTGAACGCGTCGCCGGCCTCCTTGTTGTATTGGTGCTTGAAGGGGTCAGCCTTGATGAATTTGGACACGTGGCCCGAGTTGAATCTCTGGAACGTGCGTTGGGTCGAGCTCTTGAACATTGGGGGATTGTGAGTTGTGGGTTGGTGATGGTGGAGAGAAGTGGGCTGGTTTTTTGCGCGCCATGATTGGAAGAGGGTCATGTGACACGTCACGTGGTCTGTCACGTGACCAAGGGTCGCGTGATACAAACTATAATTTCATACATACATAATAATTACTATCTATAAGTTTATTTATTATTTATTTCAATTTCCGCGACCCATATATAACAGGTATATCTAACAGGTATAAATTCCATAAATAGGACAAGCAAGAGTCTATGAGATTCGAGCAAATTGTCAACAATGACCCCATCGTTGGTTCTTATAAGAAGGCACGTGCCTTTGTTGGAGTTTCCCAAAAATGACTTTGACCAAGATCGGTCGCTGGTTGTGCTGGAACCTTGTACCAGCCAGCTTTCACACTTACAAACCGTGGTGCGGGCCCAAGAAGTCTTGAGCTCTTTAACAACTGAAGAGAAACACCACAACGGCGCACTTTAAATAGATAATAACCTTTTCTATCTAAATTTCCTGTTCTTCCTACTGGATTTGATGAACCATGTATATGTCAAGCTATTAAATAATAATAACAAATGTAATGCAAAGAATCTTTGAATTGTAGGGTTAAATGCGGGTGACTTATATAAACGTAAAACAGACATTATAGGTACACCACAAGGATCAATAATAAGTCCTATATTAGATAATATTTAGGACTCTTCATCAATTGGATTTATTCATGATGAAAATTAAAGATGAATTTGATAATAAAGGATCCTATAATGTTTATGATTATATTTTATCCATTAAATTCCTTCCTTCTCATATTATATCTAATATATAATTAGGAAAGAAACCAAACTGATGTTAATTTTATATATGGTGTTTTTATTCCTCCCGTTAATCTATAATAAATGTATTAATAATTTATTGGTTAATGATAACGTTTATCTAATAATAAATCTAAAATAAATGCACCAATAAGAGAATTAATAGATAGGCTAGCTGATAAAAATTTATGTAAGTATTATACTGGAGAACCAAAAAGCTCAGGTAAATATATGAGCCAGTGCAAGAAGAAAAAGCTCAGGTAAATATATGAGCCAGTGCAAGAAGAAATTCTTGGTTCAGTTTAATATCCACGATAGGACGAGGAGTTCCTTCTTGATAACGTCCAATCCACTGGGAAAAGTGAAGAAAACAATAGTACCGAGGATGACTACGAAGAAAACAATAGTACAGATGACCACGAAGAAAGACTCTGCTCCATGATGGAGGACTTGGACACCATGGAAAAGATGGACCACAGTGCAAGAGAGAGCATTCCGAAAATCAAGAAAAAAAAGGTTTCTCCGGGAGTCTTAAGAATGTGGTCAAGGGCCAGACCGATGCCTGTGCAATCAAGCAGAAGTACATGGCCCAGTTCCACAAAGTATGGATGCAAGCACTAGATTCCGCATGACTGTGAGGTACTTACTACAGAACCCAAGAAAGGGTATTGTCTTTAGCAGGACAAAAGAAACCGAAGAAAAAGACGTCGAGACATTTGTGGATGCGGACTTGGCAACAAACACAGAAACAAGACAGTCTAGGTCTGCTTACTTAATTATGTTTATGGGAGGTCCAATATCTTGGTCATCTAAGTTGCAAAAGACCATAGCAGCATCTACAACAGAGGCCAACGAGACTCACGTGCCAGATTATGACCGCGTTTATTCAAACGCGCAACAGGTTATGGTGTTGCTACAATCCAGCTTGTTGGTGCCAGAAACTTGAAAGGAGCTGACGGAAAGCCAGTGTCTACATATGCAGACTTGCTCATTGATGGCGATTCTTTCATTAAAATTAAATTCCAAGGAATTACAGAATATGATTGGCTGTGCTAGCCTCAAAAAGCAGAAAGGTTTCTTAGACAAATGCCTTCATTTGCGGGCCCACGAAGTATTGCTGCAAAAAATGGACCGTCTCAGTGCATTCTACAAAGTAGTGGTAGTGTGCGCGCGAACGGTTGCAACTCACTTACTGTTGCGCGTGAGCGTAAACGTTCGCATAAGATGGACCACTTGTCTCTTTAGTCTCTAATAACTCTAATAAGTATGGAACTTCAGTAGTCATAATTGTAGTTTATATTTGGGTGTTTGTCTAACTAAGCACTAGAGATAGACCAGTACACCCTCTACATAAGGGGGACTGGCTCGCCTCTTATATATTCCCTCAGGGAGACAACACCTCTTAGTTGGACCAGTACACCCTAAGATTCATTAGACAAGAGCTTATGATTGGCTAGATGAGCACAGACCAACATTGTTCTTTCCAGTACAATGTCTAAGTAGTTTAATCTGAAACATACTGCATAAGCATGGAATGCTTAACACTTACTCCCAAGTGACTCTGCGCCACGTGACTCACCTTTACGAATCTCATGGAGTGAGAAGACAATGACAACTGACAAAAACTGACAATGATTGACTGACAATGACTATTCCATAATCACATACCAACCATTGATGATTCGATTTCTTTCTTAATTTTATCTTGGTCTTGTCCTCTTTTTACTTGGTCCTGCATCTAGCTATGCTCTGCGGGTCTACTGCACTAGTATGCAGTACTTAGTGGCTCTGGATCCTAATATTGAGACTTAGCGGCTCTGGATCGTAATATCAACCCACATGACGAATGTCATGTGAATGGCACGCATTAAGAATTCCTTAAAGGAGTTCCCCGAGCCATTGTGAAACGGCGTTTCACATTACGAATGCTACTTATATGCAGGAAGCCACTGACTGAACGGGTAACCCTTCGGGCTCCCCGTTCGGCCAGAAAGTATATAAGAACTAACAGGTTCGCCCAGTTAGATAAACCTTTAGAGGAATCTCTCTAAGGTGTAATACAGTATACGACTATACATTTTGACGACCCTTTATTCTATACAGTCCCTGAACCTGTTAAGTTCTACTGCACCATGCATAAATACACTCTTTACTCTACTCCACTCTATCTTTTCTTTTCTCTACTTATTATACAGTTCTCTACTTACTATACAGATCTGTACTCTACTGTTCTGATTGTTACAATCCTAAAATCTTGGAATCGTCTCCACCATCGCTAAAAGCGAAGAAGGCCATGGACGTCATGGACCAAATCTCCTCCTACTTCATCACCAGTGGTGGTCAAAAAGTAGGTAATGTTCAGTAGAGGGAGTAAAAGAAAGCTGGTTGTTTTGACCTTTTTGAGCAGAGAACTGGTCGTACGAAGGGCAGGGCAGAACGATTGGACAGTGCGTTCACTCATCTGTTACCCTCTTTAATTTATACTCTTTACTATTTTCTTATTCCACCTTATATTCCATTCTGACGTTCTTCTGACGTTTTTCTGACGTTTCTGACGTTTCTGACGTTTCTGACGTTTCTGACGTTTCTGTCGTTTCTGTCGTTTCTGTCGTTTTTCTGACGTTTTCGGGGCTCTGAGTGCTCTCCGAGATCTCTCAAAGTGATGCTCACATCCAGGAGACAGAGAATGAAGCAGACAAAAAAGAAACGAATGGTGAGGAAAAGAATGAAGATCTTGACAAGCTCGACGAGGCTTTGGAGACTTCGACCAGGTTGATAATGGTGATCTACAGCACTCTGAGATTCTCCAGAATGAGACACCATTACACCCAGGATCTGGAGACCAATTGGAAGAAAAATCCCCAATTTTGCCCCAATTTTGCCCCAATTTCGGCTGTTTCCAAATCTCCAGGAGAAGCTGAAATATCTTTCGCTCTCTTCTTCTCAGTGATGCTCGACGTTGTTGTCCACGTGAAATTAAACATCTTTCGCAAGTTGCATGTGAACTTTTCCAAACCATATTCTTTACCTTTTTGAAGCCATTGTCATTACGTTTACAGGCGATATCATCCTTTTTCCAAGCGGCAATCATGACCCTTTCCAAGCAAAAACTACTTTCTCCAACCAATGATGAAATAGCCTAGCCATCAAAATAGGGATGTTGAGGTTAATCCTATTCTTCTTCCTTAATCAGACTCAGTATGATTCTGGGATGATCTTAATCTGGGACCATGTTAATCTGGGTCATGTGGTAATGGGGCATAGTCTGGAGCCTCTGTATACAGGTACCTTAGAATACAGGTCTCTTAAAAAAAGTGGGTTGAATACTCCAGTCTACCCTAAGTCATAGATTTAAAGCCTTTTGATCCATTAATTTAAAAGTCTGTTCTTAAACTCCATACACTATTTATACACTATTTACATCCTGCACCACACTGTACTAGGGACTGGACCAAATAACGTCATTAATGATTGGTTCTCCAAAGTAAATATACTTCCATAAGAAAGAAATATCTGGCCAAATTTCTTTTTTTATTTTTTGTTTTATTGTTCTTTTGCTTTTTTATCTGGTCAGTTTTATGAGTTAACATTTTGAGAATTGAATGAGAATCTGGGAAAAAGTCTAAAAGTGCAAATTTCAAAGTCCCCTTAAAAATCGAAAAATCAAAAAAACAGGAAGTTTTCTATTCCATTTAAATCACAATTTAAAGTAGTTTTTGTATAACTGCTTTAAGTTCCATAAAAGATTGGGTAGGTTTGGTCTTATATGCAGGATTATGTATTTTCTGGAGGAATGTACTGAATCTAGGCAAAGTCTAGCCAAAAATGTGCTTTTTCCAGGACCAAAAATGACCACAGCGATCCTGGATACAGCATAATTGAGTAAATAATAACTAGACATTTTGTACGCTACCGAACTGATAAAGACAGAGGTATATGCAGGACCCACTTCAAATTCCTTCCCTTTTTCTCCATTTCTCCATTTCTAAAAATGTATATACTAAATCTGTCTCTCTTTGACTTGTTGGCATTTTGGTTCCACAATTAAGCCATTGGTCGAAAGCGGACAATTCCAGGAAACGAGAATTCCAGGAAACGAGAATTATAGGCCAAGATGGCAGCAGAACTTGGGGTAACTAATTACAGTTTGAGAAGATATAAACTTGGAGAACAACGAGATAAGAAAATGACTAAACCGAAAAATGGACGAAAATGGACGAAAAATGGACGAAAAACTAACATCGTTGTCGGTGGGCCAGAGTATTGACCCTGGTGTCTATATGCATGACACAAGTGGCAATTCAACCCAACCCATAAAGAAGATCCCGGAAGAGAAGATTCCACCATTTCACTGGCCGAATTCACATTTACCCTCACTGTAGGTTCTAGCACAATTCCGTCTGGCATATTTCTTTCTCTATATATTTTTCTCTAAATCTTTACGTCTCTTTCTCTTTCCCTATGTCTGTATATCTCCATCTCCATCTCCCTCTCTTTCTCTTTCTCTTTCTCTCTCTCTCTATATTTAAAAATCATTATCATTATATATATATATATATCTTTATATCCCTATATCATCTCTGTATATCTCTCTATCTCTATCTCTATCTCCTTCTCCTTCTCTGTATATCTCTATCTATCTCCAATATGTGTATCACTGAATCTGTCTAATTTTTTATGACTCTTTCTCTTTCTCTAAAAATGTTTACCATAAAATTTCTCCCTCTCTCTCTATCTTTATGTCTCTCTCTATATCTCTTTCTCTTTCTCTTTCTCTTTCTCTTTCTCTTTCTCTTTCTCTATATCTTTATATTTTGTATCTCTTTCTCTAGATCTCTTTCTTTAACTCTAAAAATGTTTATCACTATATCTCCATCTCTCTTTCTCCATCTCTTTCTTTATATCTCTTTTACTATCTCTATAAATCAATATCATAATTTCTCTTGGTCTCTTTGAAAATCTTTATCATTAAATCTTTATCTCTTTCTCTGTCTCTTGAAAAATCTTTATCATTAAATCTCTATCTCTTTCTCTTTCTCTATAAATCTCTATTATAATATCTCTTTCTCTCTCTGTATATCTCTTTCTCTCTCTCTCTCTACCTCTCTACCTTATCTTAAAATCTCTTCCTCTATCTCTTTCTCTATAAATCTCTATCATAATATCTCTTTCCCTATATCTTTTTCCCTATATCTTCATGTCTCTTTCTATATCTCTATATCTTTGTATCTCTATCTCCATTTCCATCTCCATCTCCATACCTCTCCATCTCCCTCTTTCTCTTTCTTTAGAATGTTTATATCTCCCTCTTTTTATGTATAATGAATCCGGGCTATTCTTATAACCCATAAAGGCTGTTGCCATAGTTCATGTAAATCTAATTATATTTCTCCCTCTCTAAAAATGTTTATCTCTCTCTCTAGATCTTTCTCTCTCTCTCTCTCTCTCTGTATCTTTACATCTCTATACCTCTTTCTCTCTGTCTAAAAATAATATCTGTTTCTCCATCTCTACATCTCTATCTCCTTCTCCATCTCTACAACTCCATCTCTGTATATCTCTCTCCATCTCTGTCTCTCTTTATTAAAAATCTTTATCATATCTCTCTCTCTATATATATAATATATCCCTATATCATCTCTATCCATCTCTATCTCTTTATCTCTCTCTCTTTCTCCAATATGTGAATCACTAAGTCTGTCTAATTTTTATAACTCCATCTCTCTCCACCTCTAAATGTCCTCCTACTGTTTCTACCGATTTCCACCCATTCCTCCTATTTCGGTCTTTTCCACCTATTTCCATATTTCTATATTTCTCCTATTTCTCCTATTCCACCCATTCCACCTTTTTCTCCTATTCCACCTAGTCCACCAATTCTGTCTATTCTGTCTATTCTGTCTATTCCACCTCTTTCTATATAATATTATATCCATATATTATTAAAATAACTATAATTAAATATATGGTATAATTAGATATACTTAATGTTATCATATTATTAACAGTTAATAAAGGTTTAATTTCAAATTGATCCGGTTAAAATACCTTCTCTTCAGACTTTTGTTGAAGAACACCATTTTCAAGAGCCAGTTCTGATCAGTGAAACAGTCGCTTCTTAAATACTAGTTTGGAGAGAAACCAGAATAGTCATGACCGAAGCTATCACTAATGGACTGTAAGAGAGTTATTTTTCCACCGAGGCAACTGTGATTTCTATACTTCTATATTTCTGTCTATTCTCCTATTCCACCTATTCTCCTATTTCCATATTTCTATATTTCCATATTTCTATATTTCCATATTTCCATATTTCTATATTTCCATATTTCTATATTTCTATATTTCTATATTTCTATATTTCTATATTTCTCTATTTCTATATTTCTCTATTTCTATATTTCCCTATTTCCATATTTCCATATTTCCATATTTCTATATTTCCCTATTTCCCTATTTCTATATTTCTATATTTCCCTATTTCCATATTTCCATATTTCCATATTTCTATATTTCCCTATTTCTGTATTTCTATATTTCTATATTTCTATATTTCTATATTTCTATATTTCTCCTGTTCCACCCATTCCACCTATTCTGTACTTCAAGGTAGAATGTCTTGCCGTCTCTGGCCTGACTCGTCTAATCTCCACCTGCATTTAAGCAAGCTCCTGGTCCGGCCGGGTGATCTGGGGGTCGCGTGCGTCGGCCTCGGATTGTTTCTGGAACCCGGTGGATGCGTCTCCAAGAACCACCTCCTCTTTTTCCCGCTGCTCCGCCACCGGAACGGTCATGGCCACGGAATCCGGGTCCGAAACAGGGAAAGAAACGGCTCCCGAATTGGGAATTTCCGCTTTGGGCACATTTTCTTCCTGCACATTTTCTTTGGGGCCATTTTCCTGCACAGTGCCCCGCTCCATGTACGCAATTTGCAACTGTTTCTGCGCCTGCTCATAGTTCCACCCGTTTTGAGCCCGCAAAAAACCCGACACGTCTCTCCGCATCGACTGCGCCGGAACCTTCAACTCGTCGAAATATGCCATCTTCAGGGCGTCCTGCAGAAAAGACCCCCCGAGGATTTGTTCCATTTCCTTCTCGTGCGCTGCAGTGTACTCTCGCGTCGCCAAGTACTCCTTGAGCAAATCGGGTTCCGACGCCAAGATCTGGAGAAGGTCCTCATCGCTAAGGTTCATGCTGCCGTCCTTGACATTTTGCGCCTCCGAAATTTGGTCCCCGAGGAAATCGCCCATATTTATAGCCCCCATCTTGGCTCCTGCACCTAGCTCCCCTTGCTCGGCTTGCTTGGCCTTTTCTCGGGCGTGTTTCGATAATATCCGCCCATTGACCCATAACCGGAGCCGGCGGACAAACACGTGCGTCCGGAACAGCTCTTTTCGGGTAGACCTCTCGGTGTATTCGGCGTGGAGCATGCTTGAAAACTCCCCGGGCACGTATGCAGGAACTCCCTCCATATACGTTTCCATAAGCGGCGAGATTTCAGAAAGCGACGAAAAGTGCTTGTTGCGGCAATTGTAGAGGTGTGCCTTGGAGTTCTGCTCCAACGTTTGGGCCTCTTTTTTTGCCTGTTCCTCGGCCTCCTTGGCGATTTTCTCCTCTAGTTGCTCTGGAGTCAATTCCTCGGTTTCAACATCGTTTTTGGCATCTTTTTCGGCGTCTTTTTCGGCATCTTTTTTGACGTCTTCTTCCTTCGCCATGAGCCCGTACCTCTGCGGAGACGGCACATTCGAGACCGCCAAAGCAGTGATATCAATGTAAAGCCCCAGATCCATGTCGATGAAACGGGCATCGATGGAGTTGTGTCCTGTTCCCGGGCCTCTGTGCAGGAGCCACGGCCCAATGTCAAGAAAGTACCGTCCCATCCGAAGCTCCTGGTTAGGAGCCCCGCCAAAGTCCACCACAATACTTTGGTTGAATTTCCGGGCTAGAACATGGAGATCCGAAATCGGCATCTGCACATCGATATCGGCATCCCACGGGAACAGAGCGCCGTTCCAAAACCACCCCAAAAGCGTGCCGTGGGCCAACCACGTCCGGACGTTTTGGGCGTGCGTGAACCGAAGCCACGTCAGAACCAACCCATGGAGAATGGGCCCGTGCACCGCCGTGTTGAACCTGATTCCTTTAAAAAACCGCCAGTCATAGTGGCCTCCCAAGACCCAGTTTTTTTCTCGCCGAACCAACTTGGCTTCGTGGAAATATTTGCTTGGGTCCTTGGTGGAGAGCGACATTTTGAGAGCTTCCAAGTACTTTTCCTCCCTTGGAAGAAGAGACCCGAGAAGTTTGGCCTGGGCAAGTTGGTCGGCGATCTGGGACGAATTATCCACGAAATCTTCATGCGTAAGCTCCACCAAATGCAGGTTTGTTTGCCCTGGTGCAGCTGCCGTGTTCTCATTTGCACCCATTTGGCCCGTTTTTCCCCGTTTTCCGCCTCTTTTTTTCTGGAGAAGTGTGAATTTGGCCACTTCCGCCTCGAGATTCAACGTGCCCTTTTTTTCGGCCTCCTGGGCCAAAGCATCCGCCGCCAATCGTTGGCGGAAGGTCACGTTGCACGGCACAACCACGGAAAACGGCCCTTCTTTGGCCGTCGACACCCCCAAAATCACTAGGCCTGCAGGCGTGGGCATGAAGTCATAGAGATACGAAGCACTGGCTGCTTTTTTCACTCTCAGCGTGGTTCGGCCGGGGTACTTGAAAACATGGAATCCTGCAGATAAGGCGCCGTCTGCATGGGACCGGTCCAAGCTGGTAAAGTCGGCCACAGTTCTGGCTTTGGTCTCGATGGGCCTTCCCAATTCGGTATCGTCATAACAAAACGAATATGGGTTATGCAAGATATCTTTTTGGATGGCCGTTTGGGGCATGACGTTGGGGCGAAGCAGCTCGCACGTGACCCGCTCACGTGACACCATCGCCTGTTGATGCACCTCCAAGTCGGTCCAGTCGGCCCAGTGGAACACCAGCAAGCTAAGCTGGGACTCGGCGACGCCAGAGCTGAGCTGCCGGGAAAGATCCGCCAAAACCACCGAAAGTGTGAACCGGGGGTCGAAGACGCTTACCTGCAGGTCGCCCTTTTCATAGGTGATTTTCTCCGCCAGAATCTCGTGCACGTTTTTCTGTCCCAACATGTATTGGGAAAACAAAGCCTCTTTCGTGTCGGCCTGCGCTAGGTACCGTTTATATAGCGCATTTGCCCAGGAGTTGAAGTTGTACGCCTCTTTTTTCGGCCAAAAAAACGCTCGGCCCAAATCAACAAGGTTTCGGCCCGGCTCCCCGATGTACGACCCGTGGGAAACCATATTCAGTGCTATCACCAAGACAAGCAACACCAAGACTGTCACGGCCGTACATCTGCTGCGTCGGAATTTCATGTGGGTCGGTGGTTATGCAGGATTTGAATCTGATGGAAAAAAGAGACACGACTGTGTTTTGGAGAAAGGAAGTCTGTTTTCTGGAAAATGGATTTCTGGAAAGTTTTCCGATTTCTGGAAAGGAAGTCTGTGGTTTCTGGAAAGTTGTCTGATTTCTGGAAAGTTGTCCGATTTCTGGAAAATGGATCTCTGAAACTTGTCTTATTTCTGGAAACTTGTCCGATTTCTGGAAAATGGATCTCTGGAAACTTGTCCGATTTCTGGAAGATTGTCCGATTTCTGGAAACTGAAATGTGGATTTCTGGAAACTTGTCTGATTTCTGGAATGATTTCTGGAAACTTGTCCGATTTGAAGCCAATCAACACAAAATCAACGTTGGGCGATAAATTCAGACGCCAACTTCGGTACAACTTCCTCGTTCTTCAAATCAAATCTTCAAGTCGAATGTTCGGATCAAAGCACGGCTAAGCTCACTTCGAGGGGATGCCGCTTTTTTCTTGGTGGATCGGATACTCCTCTTCAAAACACGTATACAGGAACAACGTCAATGCAAAAGGAGAATGGAGGGAGATGGGATAGGCACCTGAGCATTGAAATAGTCAAAGAGCTCGCATGCGGGCGAGAGATTTGACGTGCGAGGGCAGTGCGCGCGGCCTGCACACAATACCGTTCGCCCTCGAGTTTATATGCACAACCCATGCACATCCCATGCGCGTTCATGCAAAGTGCACCCTCCTTTGCCTTCAACAGTCCATGGTCCTAGAGTCGCCCGAAGCGGATCACAATGGCCCGGGGAATGTTAAGAGGTGCAAGGGAGCGATGCGGGGGAATTCAAGGGTGGATTGAAACCCATAGGCGCGTCCATGCGGTAGAATCCCGGCTCGGTGACAAATTTTCGGTGTTCCTGCACATAGGCCTGTGTCCTCCTCAAATCGAGCCATTATTCGCAGCGTGCTCGCGCTATCGCCCCAAGTGCGTTGAAAGTGTGCAGTAAAGTTGTAAAGTTGTACACTTGGAAAGGTCCATGGATCTCGGAGATAAGGCGGAGATAACCTTGGACCTTTCCTCCGAGTAACTCCGAGTGTTTTTTCTGAACAAATGTTTTTTTGGTGGAAAAGTATCATGGCCAAGTGGGAGAAGGCGGAAAAAAAAGAAATCGCGGGTTTAAAGTGGTTGCAGCGACTGCATATAAACACGCCTCATACATTGACACAACACCGAAAGAGGAAGCCTTGTTGGAGTATGTGCAGGACACCACATTCATTTTCTTCACCATAGTCCTCTTATTCTTCCACCTTTCCCCTTAATTTTCCTCCAGCCTGTAATGTCACTTTTCTCCTTCAAGCTGCTCGAAAAAAACATCTTATACCTCGATCCTGGTCCTGGCCACTTGATGTTCCTGGCTTATATGCATGACTCGCAGAGAGAGTTGATTTGGACCTGCAGATAACCCCCCGATCTCGTATCGGGCCGAATCTGGTGTGTCCAAGCAAGCAAAAAAACAACAAACCAAACCCCGTCAAGATGCAGGGCAAAAAACAACAAACTAAAGACTGCAAGATGCAGGAAACACAAAACATTCAGGTTCGGTGAATTCAACCAATTTTCAGACCTCCACCATTGGACTCAGTCAGTATGTTCCCCCACCAAGTCTCCAGTCTTCTCCAAGACTGCCAATAACCAACCAAGTGTTTCACTCAAGTCTTTACCATTCAGTCCAGTCCAGTCCAGGTTTATTCATGTTCGTAGTAATTTGCATCCACTCAACACTGACGATTTCCTTCAGATCAATTTTCTTTCAGATCAATTTTCTTTCTGGTCAATTTTCTTCCAGACCCACTGCATTCTTCGTGATCTTTCATGCCTCCCAGTATAAGAAGATGGTAAGGATCAGCCATAGATACTGATCCACCGTCACCCCAAAGTAGTAGAACGAGGAGTAGTCCAAGTAGACCAAGTAGACCAAGTACACGGAGGAGGAGTAGAAGGAGTAGTAGTCCAAAGTAACCCTTAGTAGTGCAAAGTAGTAGAAGGAGGAGTAGTCCAGCAGTAGTCCAGCAGTTGACCAAAGTTGACCAAAGTTGACCAAAGTAGACCAAGTAGACCAAGTAGACCAAGTAGACCAAGTAGACCAAGTAGTCCAAAGTGGACCAAAGTTGTCCAAAGCTGTCCAAAGCTGTCCAAAGCTGTCCAAAGCTGTCCAAAGCTGTCCAAAGTTGTCTACAGTAGTCCAAAGTTGTCCAAAGTTGTCCAGCAGTAGTCCAAAGTTGTCCAAGTAGTCCAAAGTAGACAAAAGTAGACGGAGGAGGAGGAGAATGAGGAGTAGTAGAATGAGGAGGAGGAGAATGAGGAGGAGGAGAATGAGGAGTAGTCCAAGTAGACCAAGTAGACCAAAGTTGTCTAAAGTTGTCCAAAGCTGTCCAAAGCTGTCCAAAGCTGTCCAAAGCTGTCCAAAGTAGCCCACGTAGACCAAGTAGACCAAGTAGAAGATGTTTTTGGTTGTGCAAATATTTTATTCTTTTGTTTGCTTCTGAGGTGAGAGGCATGGGCAAAAATGAGTGGATAAAATTATTAAATTTTCATATTAGCTTTTGAACAAAGTTGTCCAAGTAGACCAAAGTAGTAGAAGGAGGAGTAGAAGGAGGAGCAGTCCAAGTAGAAGGGGAGTAGACCAAGTAGACCAAAGTGGTAGGTGGATGGAGAAAAAAGACTATATAATCAAGTAAAAAACAGACTATAAAATTAGGTAAAAAAACAGATTATAAAATTAGGTAAAAAAACAGACTATAAAATTAGGTAAAAAAACAGATTATAAAATTAGGTAAAAAAACAGACTATAAAATTAGGTAAAAAAACAGACTATAAAATCAGGTAAAAAACAGACTATAAAATTAGGTAAAAAACAGACTATAAAATTAGGTAAAAAAACAGACTATAAAATTAGGTAAAAAAACAGACTATAAAATCAAGTCAAAAAAAGTGACATTTCAACCTTTTTTCAATAATAATATAACAGCTGGGAAAATCGGTCATATTATTATTTCTAATGTTTGACCATGTATTAAAAAAAATATTTATAAGCAAATAAAATTTATTATTTCTAAAGTCTACTATTACTGCATATAATATATAAGAAACCAAACCTAATATTAAAGCTAAATAAAACATAATATTCAATTAAAAAGGTTTTAGCGAACGATATAGGTTTTATTTTATAGGGTTTTTTATAAGGTTTTTATAAGGTTTTTTTTTAGGTTTTTATAAGGTTTTTATAAGGTTTTTTTTTAGGTTGTTTTTAGGTTTTTATAAGGTTTTTATAAGGTTTTTATAAGGTTTTTTATAAGGTTTTTTATAAGGATTTTTATAGGGTTTTTATAAGGTTTTTTATAAGGTTTTTTATAAGGATTTTTATAGGGTTTTTTACAAGGTTTATAAGGTTTGAAGCCCCACGGACTTTCCCAAAGTCTCTAGCTCTGGACTCCATTTCTTTGCTGTTTAAAATGTACGGTTATTCTTACAAAGACGATAAAAATAAAGTTAAAGAAAAGGTTTATTGTCAAAGTGTACCAAATTCCATGGTTTCAATGGATCATTTGAAAAAGTAAAGTACATTTATACAATGCTGAAGAAAGGGTTGATCAATATAAAAGAGAGAGAACTAGAATTCCCGAGCCCACCAATGCCTTGGACAAAAGGAAAAACGTCTTGAGGTGGTCTCCGTAGAAAGGAGAGTCTGGGGAATGTGGTACTGGCACCGGGAGTGAGTCAACTGGATGGCCATGGTGTTTTGCAAGTGGAGGCCTGGTCCCACAGTCACTCTTGGTCCCACAGTCACTCTTGGTCCCACAGTCACTCTTGGTCCCACAGTCACTCTTGGTCCCACAGATGGGATGGTAGAGAGACGAGTGATGCTGTTCTTGTACCAGGTGGTGCTGGGGTTGCTTCTGCTCCTCTAAAGTAGCGTCAGATCCCCACAAGATGTGCTAAGTCTTGAACAACCAAGCGAGTTCGACTTCAATTTCCCCCTGGAAATGACTTCTAGCTTGCATTTCAAGCCCAGCTTTCCTCCCTTGTCTGTGACATATAAACGCAAGAATCGATTTGAGGCACGGCCCAAGCTGAAATGCTTTAGCCATGATGCTAGTAGCAGCTACTCAGATGAAAGCGAAGGTAAAAGGACTTTTGGACTACTTGGTATCTACTTAATGATGAGCCATATATTATGCATCTCCAAATCCTTATCTTTTATTACTGCTTAGTAACTAACTCAAGATCTTGTCAATCTGGAACAGCCCCTATTGTTTTTATCTTTTAGCAAATCCACCTTACGGCACAAGCGCTTTATTGATAGGAGGTGTCTATATGTTCTTTTCGTATCTGTTTCCAACTTGATATACTAATACACTTGTTGTGCAAGAAAATCACGAGTATCGGAGAGCAGTCCCAAGGTATTATTGACTTTGGCATAGCAGCAAATTGGAAAAATGGTTTGTGAGTGTTGAAGCCTTTGGAAGTTTTCAATGATTGAACATCTCACACTTTATGAGCACATATATTGGGGGGTTGCTTCTGCTCCTCTAAAGTAGCGTCAGATGTTGGAGGCAACGACTTCAAGTAGACGATTTCCTTGTGGCAGTTAATGATTTTGGAGGATTTTCTTTTGATGAGACTCAAGGAATCCACGTCGCCTTTGCGGAACTGGGGAGCCGAGTGTCTGAACTCCCATTTGGTGGGCTGGCCTGTAGGCATTGGCCCGAATCAGACGAGGAGTTAGAGATAAATATGATACGGTTATCAATTGAAGAAAGGGTTGATAAATATAAAAGAGAAAATAGAAAAGTGGTTAAAGAAACATAAGTAAAAAGGTTATGAAGTGGGGCCACTCCACTCATGGGATAAAGTATTAAGCTTTAAGGAAAAACACTCAATAAATGATTTATACAATAGTAAAATGAAGCTAGAAAAAAAAAAAAAAAAA
>NLAM01001694.1:27116-41071 GCA_002370325.1 Metschnikowia hawaiiensis | reverse complement strand
CTAAAAAAAAAAAAAAAAAAAAAAACAACGCAGTTTCAACAGTTGACCAAAGTCATTTTAATCTATACGATGAAGATTAAGAAAAATATCTAATGAAGAAATACAGTCAATAGCAAATTTTTTTTTTTTTTGGGGCTTGTGTGGTGCATAAATAGTACCTTGGGAAATGGGACATCTTCTCGCATGTATAGACAGGTACACTGTATAAAATACCATAGACTGTGTATCAGCAGTGTAGCTATACTATACGCTTCTTCAAATCACCTCTGCCGGATTTGGTGAAGAAGTTCTCGTATTCTCTAGTCTCAGAATAGGCCCAAATGAAAGTAGGCGGTGCGATCTCTAGAAAACGCAGTGTCTCCCTTAAGATCGGCTTCAAATGGGTTAACAAGTCTGGTCCACGCAATCGATGACTTTTTTTTTTTTTTTGGTTTTTTTTTTTTTTTTTGGTTTCTTTCTTTTCTCATACCATGTGATGGTTCAAGTCCATTTGACGCTTTGCTGCATAAGTAGTGCGACTTTAGGAATGTTAAAAATTGGGTATATCTTTGGCGTCGGTGATGACTTTCTGGCCATAACCAGTACGGTACAAGTGCAAGGTAAAAACATGTACCATGTGATCACCACAAAGTCTGGCATATGATTTGTCTTTGTAAACCCCAATTCCATATAAAATCCACCAATTCCCACCATCCATTATATTGGCCAAAAATATGTCCCCCTAGCCTCCTCACCTTGGCACCGTAATCATTGATGTTTTTAATTAATGGTATGTAGAAAACCCCTTAAATAATACATTCCAATAATTTTGAAAAAAGAAAGAGGTTTGGTTAAAAACCCTTAACAAATAAATGAGAAAAATCTGTTTTTCCCTGTTCCATCCTAATACCATATGGCGGAATTATGAACAAGACAACTATGTGTGATTTATCAAATATTCAAGTGAGGAATATGTTAAAAAAAAATACCTAGATACATTATGGTTGTATGTTTCCATGCTTTATTCGCAAATTTATATTGCAAAAGTTAGTTCAAAAATCGCCTTTTCTAAAAGCTTTTCGGGAAGATGTAGGTAAAAATGTCCTCCCAAAAAAAGACTGAAGAATGGGCTTGATTGTGGGGCATCCAAGCTTACTATATTTTTTTTTTTTTTTTTTTTTTTTTTTTTTTTTTTTTTGAGTTTGCCAAGGGGTCGGAACCTTTCTTGCTGTTTCGTATATGTTCAAGCACTTCCATAGTTAGACCAGTTCATTCGAGGCCCTTTTGTTCAGACCATTTCAATCAAAGCCATTTCTTTTTTAGACCATTTCATTCAAAGCCATTTCTTTTTCAGACCAGTTCATTCGAGGCCCTTTCTTTTCCGACCACTTCATTCGAGGCCCTTTCTTCCTTCAGACCGTTCCATTTCAAGCACTTCTTTTTTTGGACCGATTGAAGGTGTAGCTTTCCAATTGTTAATGAAAAGCACTTTTCAGCTATTCCAGTAATTCCAGTAATTCCATCCATTCCAGCCGTTCCAACTATCCAGTCATTCTAGCTTTTCACACGGATGTCAAATTAGAAGCCTCCCGAATTGAGGAATTGAAGAAACTTCACTGGCCTGAATTGGAATTGGAAAATGGGACAACTTCACTGGCCTGAATTGGAATTGGAAAATGGGATGCAAACTTGACTAGCCTGAGAATCGGCGCTTCATCAAAAACCCACCGGTCCTCATATTCAAGCAGATCTCCTTAGAGTCTTAAGAAGTTCACGAATCATTCAGTAGGATTAAGAACTGGTGGTAATGAAGAATAGGAAAGAATGTTGTAGAGAGATTGGTAAAGAATTAGAAAAGAATTGGTAAAGATCGGTAAAGATTGGTAAAGAAAAGAAGTAGTGGGAAAAGTGGGAATGTAGGGGTACGTGGGGGGTTTATAAGGGGAAGGGGAATTGCAGCCACTCCCCGCGCGGAAACATGAGCTTCGCACGACCCCGTCTAGCCAAGCAAAGTGCCCCCACCGTTTCAAATCTAAAACAACTTGAAACAGGTAGGAGCACAGCTCAACGTTCACAGAAACAAACAAAGGGTAATACCCCAGTGAATAATTTCTGTTACATGGTCGACGAACAAGGAGATTCTAGTCAGTGGCCAACATCAAGGGATATTGTCCAGAAACTTGTCAGACTGCCACTTGTGCCCACCCCCAAACAAGTCTTCCGAAGAAGCATGAGTAAGGGGGTCAAGATCATCGCTCCTTTTTAACTGCAGCCACGAGGACTGAGCGTAGCAAAAGGCAAACAAAATGTAGATGACTAGACCGCAAGGGATCATAGCCAAGCTAAATTGTATCTCACTTTGAGGGCGCAAGGGTATCTATCTCATCAACCAAGTTGGAAACAGTGGCTCTTTAATTAAGAGTCAAAGTGGAACGTGACCTATAGAAATGATCCTATGAAGTACGTCGACAGAGAAAAAAAAAAAGTCAATGAGGGCGGGATCCGCGCGGGTTTATATACTTGGCTGGGGCCGGGTAACCCCCTTGGAGCTCATCGGTAGGAGTCACGTGCAAAAGTCACGTGCCAAAAACGTGCACTGCACACACACACACACACACCCAAAACAACTAACAAACACAATACTTAACATACACCTGCATAGAGCTCGCTAAGCTACACTTCCTAATTTGGAAATTTGAAATGGTATACTCTTGGGGTGTAAGGAACAGGGCCTACCTGCAGGACCAGCGGATACTGCATATGACTAGACGATGATGACGGCATTTTGTGCACACGTAACGCCGAACAAACGCACAAAGTCCACCACTACCGCACGCAACTTTCGGGACAATTGGGCAAAAGTGCGCGCAAGAAGCTGTCCGTCGGCGGAGGTGTAGATGGTGACCTGCATGTGCGCGCTCTGCGGGTCTTGCAACCACTTCAAGACTTGCAGCATGGGCATACACCCGGGAAGCACAGGCGGAAGCTGCAAGTCCCCAACGCCATAATCTGCAAGTATTGCGCTTTTGGCTGCATCAGCTGCCTGGTAAGTCTCTGCAGCTCCGTATACTGCAGCCAGGGTATCGTCTGCTGCATGACCCGCAACCTCATCCGGCTTCCCCATTAGCGAAAGCTCCCGCTCTGCACCAGGGGCACCAGCGTCAAACAGCCAAAAGCGGTCGTATGGCTGTAGATTTAACAGCGACAGCGCAGATGCATCCGGCGCATCCTTTTGCTGCGTTTGCTGCGTTTGCTGCGATTGCTGCGATTGCTGCGTGCGTTGCACCGCGTCCAAAGAATAGTATCTTTCGGCGCACACATCCAAAAGCTCTCCGCCATACTTGCCCTTGTACCTCATTTTGGCACAGTCCCCAATGTAGTACCCAAGGTAATAGAAACCAAGCCCGAGCACGTGACACATCTGGATTTCCCGGAGCGCCAGGAGTGTCCCGAGCGAAAGATGTGCATAATCAGGGTCCCATATGAAGTACACCGACGAGACGCCCGACGGAAGAAAGTCCAACACGGAAATGGCAATGAGAACTCCGTCTAAGTAGTAGCATTCATGTACAGGCCCCAAGCGGCGGGTGTGTTTTGACAGCCCGGTTTTGGCATCGCTTGTGGCGCATTGTGCAGCTCCATCTGCGGCCCCCGCGGCCGCTTGCAGCACCCATGCATTTAAAGCGTCCCACTCTGCCTGCGTGCCTTCAATCTCCTCGTCTCGGAAAGGACTTTCACAGAGAAAGCGGAAAAACTGCATTTGCGTCACGTCTTCGGGCGCATCGTTATGCACGGCCACCTGGTATTTCTTGTAAAGCGCAAATTTCTCTTCGGAGAACTCCGTACTTTCGAAACGAGTATGAAACCGGGATGAAGCGTGTTCCGCTTCGATTAGAGACCATAGGGAAAAGGGAACCGAGGCGGATTTGCCGTTATTTTGGGGCTTGGAGGTGGATTTAGCGGGGGAGGTACGGATGTTTGTCTTATCTGCAGGAACATCAGCGATTGCTCGTTTAAAGCGATTAACCGTTTGGCGGTGTTCCTTGGAGAGCGACATCAATCCGAGGGTGGTTCTGATGGTGAACATTCTGCAGCACCCTCGGAGCATGTCGCCCTTATAGAGGAAGTTCCCGGAACGACGAAATCCGAGGTTGACGAATTGGTCATAGTGGGTGCAGGAGACCTGGTCAAGCTGACATCCGAGGGTGATGTGAGTGGGCCGGTTCGGGGCCGCCGCCAGATCCGGGAGCCCCGACAAGCCGAGAAATTGCCGTTTTCGGCCATGGCAGTAGCCGCACTCCGTGTCGCTCACGTAGCATGCTCGGGAAATGAGAAGCGCCAGATCAAGCATGGCGGCGAGACTTTTGGTGATTGATTCGAGGTGTAGTAAAGAACCGTACACCACCGATTTTTGAAACATCCGTACACCAAAACCCGTACATCCGGTATATAAAGGTGAGTTTTATACCGGCCGGAAGTAGCCCCCATAGAGTAGAAACTCATGTAAAGTATATGCAGGACATTGGAGTTTTTATCTTGAGCTAATTTTCGGGAATTTAATGATCCAATCTTGTTATTTTTAGTACCCGTCACATTCAAAAATCTATAAAAACGGGTCGAACGGCGAAATTTTTTCAACATCAAAAGCCTTTATGGCCAAGTTGGTAAGGCACCTCACTAGTAATGAGGAGATCGTCAGTTCGAATCTGGCTGAAGGCATTTTTTTAGTTTTCCCCTTTATCATTGGAACCATTTTTTTTGGGTTCTTTCAGCCTGGAAAACTTTAGACATTATTTCTAGGTTTGTTCAGGCAATGGTGGAATGTAGTGTTGGATTACTTTGGGAGAACTGCATGTGGGCGAGGCGCGTGACAAAAACCGCGTGATGACAATCACGTGGCGGGACACGTGATTATAGACCCGTGACTAAAACGCGCGCTTCAATCACGTGCTGAAGTGCACGTGATTAAAGACACGTGATTAGAACGCATGTCGACAGTCACGTGGCAAGACCACGTGACCATCGACACGCACCGCACCTGAAACTCCCCTTCGGAACTCCCCCATCATGTCCAAACCAGAGCCCAAAGACGAGGTTCGGCCCGAAACCGACGCCGACCATGCGCTTCTCTCGGACCCCGAAGACTACCTCGACGAGCACGAGTCGTTGGACATGAACCTTTCGTGCGGCAACCAAAAAGTGTGGCTTGTAAAGCTCCCCCGGTACTTGGCGGACCAGTGGACGGTGCGTGCCAACCTCAAGGGGCAACAGTTGGGGCAGATCAAAATCAAGCAAATGCCCAAGCTGGCGGGAAGTGCCGGCGGTGGCGGTGGCGGTGGCGGTGGCCGCAAGAAGTTGGAGGTGAAGTTGGTGTTGGACGACGCGCAGGTGCAGGACGACTTCCCCCAGGAGTATAATCTCCAGATCCTCAACACACAGGTTCGGAATTCATACGTTTTCAGCGAAGAGAATCTAAAGCGGTTCAAGCAGGATGTCACGGAGCTTGGCGAGATGCCGGAACAACCGCAATTGAAGGAGATCGAGCGGGTGCAGGAGCCCCGGCACAACCAGTTTTTCAAGGTGCATAAGAACGGAGAAGACGAGCGGACCACCGTGCCGTTTGTCAAGACGATTCCGAAAAAAACCAATCTCGTGGGCAAAATCGTCCACGATTGCCAGGTGATTCCCCTGAAGGACGATAAGCGGTACCTGCAGATGCTCCAGCGGAAGAAACACATCTCGAGCGGGGTGGAGCGGCCCAAGGTGACGTTTTTAAACGAAATCCCGGGCGTGGTGCAGCTGCAGGCGGGGCCTTCCCTTTCGGGCAAGTCCACGTCCATGTTCCTCAAGACAAACGCCCCCAAGAACAAGGCGGACGGGCGGGCGATCCGCATGCCGCAGAACGAGCTCTTGGACCTTCTTTTCCGTCTTTTCGAGGAGTACGAGTACTGGTCCATGAAGGGCTTGAAGGAGAGAACGCGCCAGCCGGAGACGTACTTAAAGGAGCTGTTGGAGCTGATCGCCAACCTCATCAAAAAGGGGCCCTACACGTCCAAGTACAACTTGAAGCCGGAGTACAAGCGGTTGCGGGATGCGGAGCGGGCCGCTCGGATGGGCGAGGAGGTCAAGAAGGAGGAGGCCGAGGAGGACGACGACGATGATGATATGGAGGATGTCATTTGATCCAGGGCCAGAAGAAAAGAAAGGCCAAGGAAAGGTGAAAAGGTAAAAGCAAAGACAAGGTGAAAGACCCCAAGTCAAGACAAAGAGGCAGGTCTAAAAGAGAGGCAATGACAAAGAGGCAGGCCTAAAAGAGAGGCAAAGACAAAAAGGCAGGCCTAAAAGAGAGGAAAAACTTCCGAAGTCAAGACAAAAAGCCAAGACGAGGCAAAAGCCCCCAAGCCAAGGCGAAGAGGCAAAAGCCTAAGTCATGGCGAAAGGCCTAAAATAGAGGAAAAATCCCCGAATACATAGCGGAAGGTAGCGAGGCCTGAAAGAAAGGTAATAGCCGAAGTCAAGGTGAAAAGGCAAAAGCCGAAGCCAAGACAAAGAGGCCAGCTCTAAAAGAGAGGCAAAAACCCCGAAGCCGAGGCGAAAGACGGGCCTAAAAGAGAGGTAATAGCCGAAGCCAAGAAAAAAGAGGGAAAAGCTTGAAGTCAAGGTGAAAGAGGCAGGCCTAACTGAGAGGCATAAGCTTGAAGTCATGGCGAAAGAGGCAAAAAGCCCGAAGTCATGGCGAAAGGCTTAAAAGAGAGGGAAAACCCCGAAGCCATGGCGAAAGATAGCGAGTCCTGAAAGAGAGGTATTATCCGAAGTCAAGGTGAAAAGGCAGGCAAGGCAGGTAAGGCGAAAGAGGCAAAAGCCGAAGTCAAGGCCACAATACAAGGTCACAATCCAAGGCAGGCCTAATAGAGAGGCATAAGCTTGAAGTCAAGGTGAAAAGGCAAAAGCAAAGACAAGGCGAAAGAGAGGCCAGGCTTGAAAGAGAGGCAAAAACCCCAAGTCAAGACAAAGAGGCCAGGCCTAAATGAGAGGCCAAGACAAAGAGGCATAAGCTTGAAGTCTAGGTGAAAGAGGTAATAGCCGAAGACAAGGCAACAAGCCAAGACAAGGCCAAAAGCCAAGGCCATAAGCCAAGACGAAAGGCCCAAAAGAGAGGTAATAGCCGAAGTCAAGGCGAAAGAGAGGCCAGGGTTAAAAGAGAGGCAAAAGCCGAAGCCAAGGCGAAAGGTAGCGAGGCCTAAAAGAGAGGAAAAACTTCCGAAGTCAAGGCCAAAAGCCAAGGCCATAAGCCAAGACGAGGCAAAACCCCCGAAGACAAGGCGAAGGAGAGGCAGGCCTGAAGGAGAGGGAAAGACAAAGACGCAGGCCTAAAAGAGAGGCAAAGACAAAGAGGCAGGCTTAAAAGAGAGGCATAAGCTTGAGGTCAAGGAGAAAGAGGCAAAAAGCCCGAATTCAAGGCGAAAGGCCTAAATGAGGCAAATGCTTGAAGTCTAGGTGAAAGAGGCAGGCAAGGCAGGCAAGGCCACAAGACAAGGTGAAAAGGCAAAAGCCGAATCCAAGGCGAAAAAGAGAGCAGGGTTAAAAGAGAGGCAAAAACCCCGAAGCCGAGGCGAAAGACGGGTCTAAAAGAGAGGTAATAGCCGAAGTCAAGAAAAAAGAGGCCAGCTCTAAAAGAGGGGCCAAGGCTTGGATTCGAGGCGAAAGAGCGACCAGACCAAGGCCCAAATGACTGAACTAGACCAAATTTGGTGGAAACAAGGGGAACACGTGGAAAAGTGGAACACGTGGAACACGTGGAAAAAGCTGTGAATTGGATAGTCATTTTTGGTGGTGGGGTCTGGTTGACAATGGGTCTTCTGCTCATGAACCCGGTCTGATGGTGTTTTTGCAAACGACTCCTCGGTGCATTTCTCCCACTACCTTCGCCTACAGACCAGTACACCAGGGCAGCCTCCTGCATGGTCGTCCCCGCTATTGATCTCCGACTGTCCACCGGTTCATGAACCAGACTAACCACAGCCTCCCGTTGGCCTGAATCCATTGTCCAAGATGTACCTGATTATCTACAACCAGAGAAGCTGTGCAAGAAGAGAGAGCTGTACAAGAAGAGGAAGAAGAGAAATCAGTGAAAAAAGAGAGAACAGTGAAATCAGAGAAATCAGAGAAAACAGAGAAATCAGAGAAAGAAGAGAAATCAGAGAAATCAGAGAAATCAGAGAAATCAGAGAAGGCAGAGAAATCAGTGAAATCAGAGAAATCAGAGAAAACAGAGAAATCAGAGAAATCAGAGAAATCTGTTAAAGCAGAGAAAGTGATTGTGGGGATGTGGAGAAGAGGAAGGGAACGAGCCGAAACGTCAACCAATGGTTTCAAGATGAAACCAACAGTGAAAGACGCCAGTGAAAGTGGCAGTTGTGAACAGTGAAAGTGGCAGTTACGAGAAGTGAAAGTCCTGGGGACGAGGCCCGTGACTTGTCCATTTCTTGTCCATTTCATGTCCAATTCTTGTCCATTTCTTGTCCATTTCTTGTCCAATCATCTTCCAATGGTCTTCCACTAAACACGAGTCACTGACTTTTTACTGACTTGTTACTGACTTTTACTGAGTTGTTCCTGACTTTTACTGACTTTTACTGACTTTTTACTGACAACTGCTGACTAAAAGTGTCCTGTCCACTACTGTCCAGCGACTGTGGTCATTGATTAAAGTCAAAATAGGTCAGCAGAGGCCGAAACAGGTCAATCGATGGGTTTAAACCGACCAAAAGGGTTGAATAATCAAAAATGGCTAAAAATGGCTAAAAATGGCTAAAAATGGCCAAATATGGCCATAAGAGGAAGTGAATGTGGTCAAAGTTTGGCCGAGAAATTGGCCGAGAAATTGACCGAGAAATTGACCGGGGAGTGGTTTTAGGGGAAGAATTAGGTTGGAATTTGGTGGTTTCGATTTATTCAAGTTGACGTTTTTCTCCAACGATTTCCCCCTACAAGTCCCGATGAAGTCCAGATGTTGCAGCCATACGAATCGGATTCCCGATTAGGAAACAATGGGAGTCCCGATTAGGAAATTGTGGAATATGCCCTCGATGCAGGTCCTTTTCCCAGCACTTTGAAAGCTATGTTGGTCCGGGTGTCTTGGCCAAGATACACGTGCATCGATTATTTTAAATAATGGATAAGATACAAGAAGTATTAGACAAAGACAGTAGACAAATTGGACAAAGACAGAATTGGACAGAATTAGACAGAGACAGAATTAGACAGAATTGGACAGATGTAGACAAAGACAGAATTGGACAGAATCGGACAAAGACGGAATTAGACAGAATTGGACAGAATTAGACAAGGCAGAAGACAGTCGGTCAATGTATGAGACCCTCGGAATGATGCCTCGGGATGATGTCGCGGTGGGAACACTCACGGGGAATTTCCCGTTTCCCTACGACAACGACCTAGTATATTTACAAAAAATGTACCATTGTGATGTCCGGAATTCCAGCATTCCAACGAACCAAATCCCAAAAAATTTGCAGCCAAATTGAGTGCTTTACCCTTGGTTTTTGTTTATTGAGGGTGTACGGGTGTCCTGGTGTACGGGTGCAGCCGCACGCCGAGCCCTCGGTTTTAAAGGTATACCAAATTAACAT
This sequence comes from Metschnikowia hawaiiensis, assembly GCA_002370325.1. Taxonomy (NCBI): domain Eukaryota; kingdom Fungi; phylum Ascomycota; class Pichiomycetes; order Serinales; family Metschnikowiaceae; genus Metschnikowia; species Metschnikowia hawaiiensis. The sequence continues at coordinate 31,442 of NLAM01001694.1, read as the reverse complement.
TGGAAAAGCAGTGACCTACTACTACACTATGTGGGTCGTAATTCAGATCTGTATTATAATTACAAAGCGTTGATCTCCAAAGATGGGGGCAAGGATTGTTGCAACTTCTTGGCCTTGGCGGAGTCGTTGACAACCAAGGTGTACAAGTACTTGGCACCTCTGACCTTGAACTTGGTCTGCTTGTAGACCTGGCCCTTGGCGTTAAGCTTCTTGTTGACCTTGATGGTGGCGGTCTTGACGTCGGCTCTTCTGGTCAACTCGACGAATTTCTTGATGTCCTTGATCTCTCTCTGTCGGTTAGTATTGGTTAAAAGGAGGGGAGTCGGGAGCCATGGTATAATGCCATGGTTGTAATGATGGACTAATGTCATGGTTGAATTGTGGCTGTAATTCCGATGGCTGTAATTCTGATGGTCGTAAAATGACATCCTGAAACAGTTCTGAAACAGTTCTGAAACACACGAATCAACAGTGCATTTCACTTGCATTAACATTCCCATGCATTCACATTCCCATGCTGTTATCCACTGAACTGAACGCTGCATATTTTGAAACATCACTTGAACCCTGAAACATCGCTGAAACATCTGAAACAGCTGCTGGTCCAACATTGTCGCCACGAAAACAATCCATAGAATTCCGTTAAAGGGTTCCCTTTGAAATTCCGTTGGAGATTCGTTGGTGGCGAAACATGTTGGCGTAGCCGCTTTGGACGGGGCGTGGCGGAGTTGTCATTGGAGATGGGGACTTGAAAAACCAGCTCCCCTTTCCGACAAAGCTGGAAATTCAAATGTGTTTCAGACGTGCGTCACATCGGTTTCATTTCTCCGAAGGGCACCCTCGAACCTGGTGATTTGGTATACATACAGCCATTGTGAAGTGTTGTGTAGGTGTGAAGAAAAAGAGGAAGAGATTTTTCTCAGTAGTAGCGCGCGCAGGTGGATGCGCGCGGGCGCAAGCCCTAGACGCAAGCACGTGTTTAGTGTGTGTATGCAGCACTGGTGCACGGGTGTTTCACACCGACGCGCGGTACGGATGTTTAGGTGCGTGTCTTTTAATTGGTGCACGGATGTACGCTATATACAGAACAAACCAAATCACGTGACCAGTCACGTGACGCGTCACGTGGGGCGCACGAGCTCCCCGCAGTAGTTCAATACTCGCTTCACGGCAATCAACCACCGTCTCGTGGACTCCAGTTTCATGATGTTTGCAAGCTGCAGCTTATCGTCTCCGGCGATCTTGGCATCTGCAGCACGTGCATGGATCCCTACATCCCGCACTCCGATTGGCCAGGCCACATTCCCAATCAGGAGTTTTAAATATGCCTCATTCGCCTTGAGAAGGTCTGCGTCCTGTATATAGTGCACGATCGTCAGAAGCGAGATCACCATTTCCTCCAGGAGTTTGCCACTTCGGAGCTTATAAAGTAGCTTGACGATATCCTTTTTCGTCTCTGCAAGAACGCTCCTTTTTTCCGGCGGAAAAACCGCCCCGACGACGGTGTTTTGCTCGTTCTGCGTCCACTGGCCCAAGATATCCTTCAAAAACTTCCGGATTTGAAGCTGCAATTTCGTCAATTGGCCCTCGGCAATGTCGGACACCTCGATCCGGAGCGGCACCTCTTTTTCCCGCTCCAAATACGCCTGGTAGAGCTGGTTTTTGGCTTTTTTGGCGTCTTCACTCTTTGAACCTTCACCAACACTTCCAGAACCCTCCAGAACCTCCTCTGTATCTTTGGTAATTTGTTCTGAGGCTGAATGTAGGTTTTGTTCAGTAGAAATGTCGGTTTTGGGAGATTCCGGGTCGATTTTGGTGGATTCTGGGTCATTTTTCGTGGAATTTGGGTCATTTTTCGTCGGAATTGAACCTTTTGAATCCGTTTCTTCACTCTCAATCGCCTCCTTACCCTCTGGAATCAGTTTCTCCCGATTATCGTGTGATTGTAATGAATTTCCACCAATTTCGGCCGAGTTTTGATCGTTTTGGACCGTTTTTTCGCCCAAATCCATCTTTTTCGTTGGAATTTCACCCAAAACTTCATCCTTCTTTATATCTTGAGTCGATTGTGCTTGGCCCAAGGCCTGGGCCTTGCGCTTGGCCTGTTTCTTGCGTTTCTGCTCTAGAAGCTGGGATAAATCCATGTGGTGTATGATGTAGAAATACTGGTGTACGGATGCAGCAGGCTGGTGTACGGATGTGGAAGGACGCTGGTGTACGGATGTAATGATATGATGTATATAACGTTTCAAACGAGCGGCCGTGGCTTAATCTTCGTGAATGTGCAGTGGTGGTGTGGAGTTGTTCAAGCTCACCGCATCATGTAGATGCGCACGCATCCACGCATCTTGAATACGCAGTATGCAGGATGAGACCCGTGCACCACGCATTTCAAGTGAGCTATATGCAGGACCACACCCATGTCCCATGCATCTTTATAGATAAGCATCCGTCCGTGCCCCACACTACACCGTCCCTATTGTTCTCTTTTTTCATCGTTTTAACCGGTACCCCCTCTGGTGTATCGGGCTAGTACCTCTCTATCCTTGTTCGCGAGTTCGATCCCCGAACTTGCCACACCTATATATATATGTTTGTTCGTAGCTAAAACTAACCACGAATTTGGGCGGAGAAAACCGATGGGCGGTGAAAAACTCCGTGAGTGTGCCAGGCTTGGAAAGTGTAGGGAAAGGTTTAGAAGCGTGGCTGCAAAAACTTTGTATGAGATGTTCTTGCGTTTTGAATCTGGCGTTAATGACCTTCCTCCGTTTGGTTTTCGGTGTGTCAAAAGGGTTTCCACATAGAAGTAATAAAGGCCAAGCATTTTTAAAAAAAAGAAAAAAGCCAATAGCATCGTCCTTGGACGGAGTTTCCTGGAAATTGCACTCTTTCTTAAAACTAGACCCATTAGGGAATATTTGACAACACCACAATTTGGAGAGGTGGTTGATGATGGCACTGGACGTCACGGCTTTTTCAGTGTATCATGTCTGGAATGTTCAAGTTGCCAGGGATCTTGGTCTTAAAATGCACATCCACTGCCCCAAGATGGTACGGTATAATCACTTCATAATTTTGAGTTTCTGGCAAAGGTCTTCACGGCATTTGTCATCCGGAAGATGAACTCAATGGTGAAGCCACTGGAACCATGAGTGGATGGACTCCTTCCCAGGACTCCTTGGCCATGGTATTTCCCACAGACCGGTGGTGGATCTTGATGGTAATGGTATCGCCAATGACCACCATCTATGTTTTCGTAGCTGGAAAGCATGAAGTTCGCCAAGTAATCACCGTTGGAGAGATAGACCCCAGTGTAAGTAACATGCTCCAAGGCCTGGACATCTTCCAAAGCCTTGTCACCCTCAGCTTCGGCCTCCATCCTCCATCAAGGGCACCCTCGAGTTGTGGTTGTATTTCATAAAGGATTTGCTATCTCTTGGAGTTATAATACCCCTTAGCTGTTCACCTTCTCCATATGTTAGAATGGCTCCATTGCCTCCAGGAAATCCCATAAATCTAGTAGGTCAAAGACGTATCTCTGGTCAAGGGAATAAATGCCAATGTGTGCTGGGACTTCATTAAATTGTGGCGGAGGATCGGGTCACTGGGGTCCCACCAAACAAAAGCGGCCTCCATGGCAGGGAAGTGCACCACTTTGCCCCCGTGATCACGGCCATCTAAGTCCTCGACCTCGGAGCAAACTGCAGTGGTGATGGAGTCTAAAGTTCTTTTAGGGGGCGAGATGAGGGTTTAAAAAATCCTGTGACCAAGTCGCAGCGGGGGCCCTTTATATATTACTGACTCTGCGTTTTCGCAGCCACCTGCAAGCCCCTGAATTCGGTGCGTTTGTGTCACTAAACCGGGTGCGTTTGTGTCACTGAACGCGGCCGCGAATTATAAAAGGGGCGGTTCCCCCAAGAATTTGATATGGACATTTGAAAATTTTTAGGGGCTTTTTTATATGGAGACGGAATCCAATTCTGTTTTATTGAAGGTGTATAAGAACAGAAGTCAGTTAAAAGATGTTTCGCGCGGAGTTTCTGAAACACTCTTTACTTCCTATAATGAATATAGGTCAGATTGTCTGCTTTTTAGTAGAACTAATTTACAATCCAAAGTACTAATTACCTACTAGTGTAAGTTATGAATATCCTAGAATCCTACATATAAGCAAATGTAATCGGTCTTGAATGCAGGATAATGACAGCAGGATTTCATAGTATACAGGAACCGTAAGCAAGTAAATCAATAAAGTAACCAATCAAGCATCACTCCTCTATTCCCTTTTGTCCAGGTGTGGTGTTTGTCCTAGGTGTGCTGCTTGTT
>NLAM01001694.1:0-27078 GCA_002370325.1 Metschnikowia hawaiiensis | reverse complement strand
GTGGGTTGGGGGGGGGGGGGGGGGGGGGGGGGGGGGGAAAGTCACATGATAGCGCCCTCAGTCCCAAACCTGCATATAACAACAACAAACACCCGTACACCGCGCGATATCCTCGCTTGCTACAGCCAACTTCCCCACTGTACTCCCCAGCATGAGTGACGACGCCAGAAAAAGCGAACCCAACGCCAGTGGCTCGGAAGTACGGGCGCTGTTCAGCTCGCCGCCCGGCCCGCTCTCGCCCGGCGAAATCCCGGGCCAAAACGGCCCGCTGCAGCCCCAGATCTCCAAACCCCTTGTTCCCCTGACGCTGCCCCTTCTCCTGTCCACACCCCCCACCGTGGCCAAAGCATTGATCAAAGCATACCCATACCTTCTCATTGTCAACAAAACGCTTTCGGTGGCCACGTGGACCAACGACGATTATTGGGTGAATATCGTGATGATGTGCGTGTACACGCTTTTGGTGGTGTACTTTGAGCAGGTGGTCACGTGGGCGGGCCATTTGTTGGCGGTGGCCATTGTGATTTCGTACCTGGTGCTAAATCGGCATATCCAGACGGAAACCGCCGTCCGGCCCACGTTGGATGATATTGTGCAGGCGCTCACCACCACGTGCATCAAGGCCGACCTCTTATTGAGCCCAATCACCTCCTTGGCTCTCACCGCCTATGATATCAAGCGGCTTCTATTCACCACGGTGTTCTTGACCCCGGTGTACTTGGTGGTGCTGTTTTTGTTGGTGGCTCCGCGCTCCATTCTCTTGGCTCTGGGGCTCTACCTTCTCTCATATCATTCTACTTATATGAGGGTCAGCCGCAAGATGGTGTGGAAACTTAAGATTACTCGTGTGCTTAGTTTCTACTTGACGGGGCTTGACTTTTCCCAGGCCAAAAACAACTCGTTGTTTGCTGCTGCGTTTGCCAAGGTCCAAAAGGGTGCTCCTCTGGCGCTTTCTCTGGATATGTCCAAGCCTGTTCGCTTCACGTACGTGATTTACGAGAACCAGAGGCGCTGGTTGGGCATTGGCTGGACTTCCAACCTCTTGTCGTACGAACGGGCGCCGTGGACCGATGAGTTTTTGAACGAGTCTCTGTCGATCGAGACGTTCGAGTTGCCCAATGCAGACGGCAGCTTCTCCCAGCTGCAGCAGTACTTCCAGCAAAGCCCGGCGATCTCGGGCGCCAGGTGGCGGTGGGTCGATAAGACGTGGCGCTTGGACTTGACCAACGACGGAGCCATCACTCTACAGGCCGGCAAGCGGTCCAAGACCACGGTCAAACCCACCAACGACGAGGGCTTCATCTACTCGGACAACGTGTGGAAAAAGCCCACCACCGACGACTCGTACTCCAAGTACACGCGGCGGAGACGCTGGATCCGGACGGCAGAGCTTGTGTTCTCCAACAACTCCAGCGTGTCGAACGTGGGCGACAAGGAAAGCGACGTGATTGAGAGTTCCGGCGAAGTGTCATTTAGTGGGTCCAAACCAACCGAAGGAGACGTCAAGCAGAGGAAGTCGCTAAGGTTTGCCGACGACGACGGGGAGAAACGATGAGCGACTGTGAAGAGCAACAGCGAATCAGAGCGACAGCGAATGGGATTAATGACTGGTTGGTGGCATTGGAGAAGTTCTTTCAAGACTGAAGACTTATATAGATATAATAGCATGAGTACCATGATGGTGATAAACATGAGCCCCAGACAGAAAGACCAATAACCAATAGACCAATAGACCAATAGACCAATCATAATGGTAAAGTTCAGTAACCATAAAGTAGTAGTTCAGAAGTATCTCTGATACGTACCATCGCTCCAGAAAAACCAGCACTAGAGAGTATCCAGTGTGACTTGGTGTCAGCCAATAAGAAGAGAGATTGATTTCACGTACCATGACTTAAGCTGGTTAAGCATGGACTTTTTCGGAATTCTCTCGTTCCTGGTTAGTAAAGTCGGAAATCATTGACTGGGTAATCGACGACATGATCAATTGAAGATACTTCAACACCAAATGATCGAGAGATTCATGTTGGAAGACTGAGATGGTATCTCCTGTTCAAGCAACACTTGGACTTTTTTGCCCTTTTTGGCCATTTTTGGTCATTTTTGCCCTTTTTGGTCTTTTTAGCCATTTGCCATTTGCCATTTGCCATTTGCCATTTGCCATTTGCCGTTTTGCCCAATTAATCCTGGGTCATGCTGTTGTCTGTCTCAAGGTGTCTTGGAGGCAGACCAACTTCAACTCCAAGACGAATATGTTCTTGCACACAAGAAACCACCCGTAACTCAGACGAATATAAGTAGAATGTTGGGGACTCAATTCCCACTGTTCCAAGTTTTTGACCCATCAACTCCTCTTCGCCACGGCTTCTTTATCACCTGAATTCATTGGCCTTCGCAAGTCCCGTCTTAAAGAGGAAGGTGTAGGGATAACAATCCACGGATATTGAAACTGCAGCCAAGGAAGTAATTGAAACTGCAGCCAAACGAGTAATTGAAACTGCAGCCAAACGAGTAATTGAAACTGCAGGCCAAGCCATTGATTGAAGATGAAGTAGTGGAAAAAAGAGGGCACTTTTATGGGGCGCGGACGGGGTATTTATATACATTGGAGGACTTCGCGGTGGCTGCAAAACCTGAAACGTGCGCAACCACAAAAAGGAATCCCCTCTTTTGAAAAGAATATAAAAGGCCGCACCCCCCAACTAATTTTTCCACCATTTTTCATTCCCCTACAAATACTTGCAAGAGCTACAAAGAAAGAAGCAATCTGATGTCTCCAGATTCTTGTTGGGAGTCAGGTGTTGGGAGTACAGACAAACGTCATCCACAGAGCTAGCAGACCTTCTAGACCAGACAAGGCCAGAAGATTGGGGTACAAGGCTAAGCAAGGATTCGTGATCTACAGAGTGAAGGTCAGAAGAGGTGGTGGAAAGAGATCTGCTCCAAAGGGTGCCACTTACGGTAAGCCAACCAACCACGGTGTCGACCAATTGAAGGCTCAAAAGTCTTTCCTTCCTTCTCCTTCTCCATACTCTCCTTTCTTCCTTTGGGAATGCTCAACCTGGGAATTATCCTTAATCATATCCAAAGATATAAGACCTACTGATGCTATTTTTACAAAGCATGTTCAATCTCCAAATGATTAACGCTCAGAAATGATCTTGTCACATTGGCTGAAGCCCCAGAGGTAAGAGAAAGAATTGATCAGCAAGGGAAGAAAAGAATTGATCAGCAAGGAGAAGAGGTGGAAGTGAATAGGGAGTTCTCGAGATTCTGATTCTATTAATTGGTCACATGGCCGATACCATGGAAGTTCCATCCTGGAACCGTGTTCTAAAAACCCGGTTGGCATTGGTGAACATGCCCTCCTTCAACGACACCACAATGAACTGTGAGCCACGAAACCGGGTCTTGATCAAATGGCCAATGTTCTGGGTATGAGACAAATCGAGCGCCGCATCCACCTCGTCCAAAATGTACATTGGAGCCGGCTTGAACTGGAGAAGGGCCATGATCAACGATAACGCAATCAAGGACCGCTGGCCTCCCGATAACTCCACCAAACTCTCCTTCCACACTGGGCCCAACTTGACTTTCACTGCAAGCCCCATGGTCACGTTTTGTGGGTTGATGGGTACTAACTTGGCATACGACCCGGGGAGAAGGTCGGCAAAGATGTCGCCAAAGTCCACCGACACTTTGCGGTACGTCTTGTCCAAGGTATCCTTCTTATAGTTGTTCAACTTGTCGATGGTGTTTTCGATTTTGGACTTGTCCTTCTCGATGGTCCGGATCATGTGGATCAACGCGGCCTCCTTCTTCTCCACATTATCGATCATGTTCATGATGTTGGCGTTGACCTTGCGTTTCATGTTCTGCGCCCGGTCCCCCAAAATCCCCGCCTGGTTCTCATACTCCTCCACGTTGATATCGGGGTACTGCGTGATGATGCTCTCCACCACGTTTTCGTCCGCCAACCATTCGTTTTCGGCAATGAGCTGGTCCAACCTGAGCCGCACGGCCTCGGTGGCCTCGGCGGACTTTTCCAAGTCGTGGCTGAGTTTCTGCGCTTGGAGTTTGGCGCTGTTTTGCTCCTCGCTCTTGGCCCCGATGGCCTTGTTCAACTCGGCAATCTCCTCGTTCAACCCCAACACTTTGGCCCGCTCGTCGTCCAATTGCGTCCGGACCTCCAAATGCCTTTCCTCGAGCTCGGCGAGTTTCTGCTCGGTTTCGCCAAGTTTCCTTTGCGTTTCACTGATACTGTTCTGGACGGCCTCGATGGACTCGCAAACGGCGCCCAACTCGGCTTTTTTCTGTTCCACTTCGAGCTGGAGGTTCTCGTATTCTTCCTCGGTCTGCTTGACCTTGCGGTCCTCGGCCTGGAGTTTTTGCTTGAGCTGCTTGATCTCGCCCTCCAATTCCCGGAGCTTCAGCCCTTTGTCCTGCTGGAATTCCTGGATATCTCGGTTGACCGAAGCAATGTGCACTTCGAGCTCTGCACTTTTGGCCTCGGCTTTCTTGACGGTATCCTCCAACTCGCCGATTTCCTGGATGTTGGCCTGGTGTTCCCGGATCACCCCGGACCCTCCACTGTTATCCAACTTTCTCTGCAACAACGACATCTCGTGCTTGCTCAAGTTGAGCTCCGTCTGGAGCTGTTTGGTGGATTCGCTGAGAGCTTCCATTTGAGCCATCTGTTCCTGCATGCCCCGGAGCTTCGCCTCGTACTGCTGGATCTGGCGGACCAACTGGTTGTACTTTTGCATTTTGAGGAGAATGGACGAGTTGTTGCGCCGGGAACCTCCGGATAAGTTGCCTTCGGGATCATAGATGTCGCCTTCCAAAGTGATGGAGCGGGCCCGGATGCGGGGGTCGAAGGTGACTTCCTTGGCGGACTTGGGGTCCCTGCAGATAAACGTGCTGCCGAAGATATAGGCCATGGCCTTTTCCACGTCTCCACTGAACTCAATCAAGTTCATGGCCAACTCCACGTTTCCGGGGCATTTTTCGGCCGCATAGCCGACCTTGTCCGCGGACACCTTCCTTGCGGAGATTTTGTCGAGTGGAATGATCGTCACTCTTCGCTTGAGGTTGCCTCTTTCAAGCAACGCCGACGCCGTGTTGGAATTATCCACCACCACGTTGTATAGCCGTCCTCCTGCACACACCTGCAAGGCCAAGGCCAGTTCGGCCGACGATTCATGGACGCTGAAAAGCTGGAGCGCTGTGCCTTTCACGGAGTCGGCGTTGAAGTTGGAAAACGGCTTGGAATACGTGAACTCCACGTTGCCCCCAATCTCCCGCTTCAAATGGTTGAGTTGCTGGTTGAACTCCACAATCTGTTTTCGGAGGAGACTCTCCTGGTCTCTCAAGGCCTGGTACTCCTTTGGGCTGAAGCCAAACTTTTTGAACTGGGCCTCTTTTTCGGCGATTTCCCGCTCATAGCTCTGCATCTCCTCCATCAACGAGGCGGTTTCCACCTTGGCCTGCGAGATCCGCTTGGTGTCGCCCGCCACCTTGTCCCTTAGGTGCAGGAGCTTCAACTTCAGCTGGTTGATGACGTTCTGGGTCCCGCTCAACTCCTCCTTGAGGCCCTTCATCTGCGACATGTAACCTCCATCGAAGCCCCCCTTGGCGGTGACTCCCGTGGAGAGCGTGGAGAACAATTCCTCTTTTTGGTTGAACTCGTCGCTCATTTGGCCGAACTTGGCCTTGATTTCCCGGTGGTTTGCCTCGAACGCCCCGAACGTCTCCAGAGACTTTGCAATGTCGTTGTTCAAGGCCTGGCGCTGGGCGGTGGAGCGGTCCAAGAGCGCCATTTCCTCCGCCAAGTTTTCCCGGGTCAAGTCTCGGGTCGTTCTCAATCGGGTAATGTCGTCGGACATTTCCGAGTCGGCCTTGGCCAACGCCTCGATCCGGCTTCCGCCCGCCTTCTCCGCCTTCTTCTGCGCCTTGACGTGCTCGAGATCCGCGTTCAAGTTGGTGATTTCCCCGCCAAGCCGCTCCATGGTCCGGTGCAACTCGCCAATCACCGCCTCGTTCTCCGACTTTCGATTGGAGTAGTTGTCGAAACTGTGGGAGTATTTCCGGTAATTGTACGACTTGACGATGCGCTGGATACGCTCGAGGTCCACCTGGATCTTGTGGAACTCCAAGAAAATCCGTTTTTCCGACCGGAACTTCTCCAACTTGGGCTCGATTTCCTCTTTAAGCAAGTTGCGGATCTCCATCAACTTGGCCTCTTTTTTCTGCATGGTTTTGATCGCCTTATCCTTACGGTCTTCAAACGTCTTGGTTCCGGCGGCCTCCTCGATCAACGATAAGATTTCCTGTGGCTTCATGTTGAGCACCTTGGTGATCTTGCCCTGCATAATGAGGAAGTTGGGGTTGTTGATGTTCAACTGCACCGATTGAAAGAGATTCAACACCGTCTGCTGCTGTGCCTTGTGTCCATTGACGAGGTACTTGGACGAGCCGCCCAAGATGATTTGCCGGGTGACGGAGATTTTGAGCGAGTTTTCAAACCCAATCGGCGACTTTTCTTTTTCCGAATTGTCAAACACGATCGTCACCGATGCTTTGGTGACTCCCGCTTGGCCTCTTTTATAGATCAAGTCCTGGAGACTTGACGCCCTTACCGTGGTCATGGACGCTATGCCTAGAACAAAACAAATGGCGTCCAAAATGTTGGATTTGCCGGATCCATTGAGCCCGGTGATGGCATTGAACTGGGGGTCCCAGCCACTGACCACTGTCCGCGTGGCGTACGACTTGAACCCGTCTATGATGAGCTCCTCCACTTTCATTGGGTATTATGGGATCAACACTGGAGGAGATTGAAACAGGGATGAAGGATTAAGGATCAAACAGGTAGAAGGATGAAACAAGGATGAAACAAGGATCAAACAAGGATCAAACAGGATGAAACAAGGATCAAACAGGATCAAACAAGGATCAAACAAGGATCAAACAGGATCAAACAATGATGAAACAAGGGTGAAACAGGATCAAACAGGATGAAACAATGATGAAACAATGATGAAACAACTATAGAAGATTCAAACAGGATGAAGGATGAAACAATGATGAAACAGGATCAAAGGGGATCAAAGGGAAAGGATCAATCTCAATGGGTTTTGGGGGTTTCTGGGAAGAATCAAAGTGGATGGGTTTGGGGATTTCTGGGGGTGGCGATTCTGATGCGATTGGTTTGAAATCTGAAACAATGATGAAACAAGGATGAAACCTGAAATGAAGCTTATTGGAAAGCTGAAACAACGATGAACCTGAACACGGCTGAAAAACGGCTGAAACAAATATATTGGGGGTTGCCGCCTGAACCCTGGTGTTTCGCGTGTGGTGTAATTGTTTACCTGATGACGCGCAAATCAACTGGGCCTGCATATAACGCCAAGCATATCTTATATGTCGGCGAAACCTCATTCTGGGATTCTGGTCGTATAAAAAAAGAGACATGTTCCATTTTTTTTTCACACCTTTTGACACTTGTTTGTTTGGCGGGAGATCCTATTTCGGATGCGGTGGTGTACGGTTGTTTCGCCACCTCAAACCCGTGCACCGACGATCCGTGCATTCCAAACACCATTCTTTCCCAACCAAGCCCCGCATTTTTTTTTTTTTTTTAATCAACAAGTCAACATTCCGCCTGTTTATCGTATTGAAAAGTCACTGTAAATAAAACAAGAATAACCTGAATCAGCAGCCAATGATCAGGCGAGAAGGTTCGCTGCAAAAAAGCTCAAGTTCCTGCACACGGGCGAAAACGGTGCGATCTTGTCGTGCGGTTGCGCGCAGATCTTAAAAAGAAAAACACGAGCAGGGTGAAATTCGCATAGACTACCATTTTCTTTGAAGGGAGCGCCGATCTTTATATACGCCTCTCCCCGTGTTTCAGGCGTGTTTCATCCTTTTTGTGTGCATATCGCCACCCTCGCCACATACAGTCATCTGCAGCGCACACGACCCTCGGTGCCCTCCAGAAGTATATAAATAGCCACCCCCCCTGGCCCCGACGCTCCTTACCTTATTTTCTTAGCGGCCTCCCCTTTGGCCCGAAAAGCATCTTTCCGAATCGGAAGTCTTTTTTTCCCTTCGTGGCTTGACTTTCCCTTCTTGATACAGGTCGACATTTCCCAGGCCTTATCTTGACTCACATCGGAACATCAAGATCTTCAAATCTTTGACATCCAGAAATACCCAACTGCATATCTGACTTGAAGAAGCAGATATCTTTCCCGAACTGGAAATCAGCGACAGAATCAACCCCAGATCATTGAGTTTGTTCTAACCATCAGAATCAGCAATCGTTATTCCGACCCATTAATTTAAGCATCATTACCCAAGGATCCCTTACGATATGTCGCAGATTCAAATGATTCCCTACGAATACAACGAGAAATCGGCGCCTCCATTCTCCTCTATGCTGGAGTCCTTCAGCATTGGGAACGTATACAAATCGGTCATCAAACACAAGTTGAAGGTGGCGGTGATTCTGTGCATTTTAGTCATGATGACGCTTTTCCAAGTTGTGCTGGTGACCCAACACTCGTTGTACGTGCCCAACTTTAGCAATCAGCCCTCGGTGCAGTTCTTCGACTTGGCCAACTACGTGGGTTCCCCCGATGGTTGGCAACGGGACGAGCGGGTGTTGTTCTGTGTTCCTTTAAGAGACGCAGCAGCACATTTGCCGATGTTTTTCAGCCATATGAGGAACTTGACGTATCCCCACGAATTGATTGACTTGGCGTTTTTGGTCAGTGACTCTTCGGACGATACTATGGGCGAGTTGAGGAAGCACTTGAACGAGCTCCAGACGGATATCGACCCTAAGGTGCATTTCGGTGAGATTGAAATCTTTGAAAAGGATTTCGGACAGGTTATTGGCCAGTCGTTTTCCGATAGACACGGGTTTGCAGCTCAAGGCCCTCGGAGAAAGCTCATGGCACGTGCACGGAACTGGCTCTGGACCGTGGCCATCAAACCGTACCATTCGTTTGTGTACTGGAGAGATGCGGACGTGGAGACGGTTCCGCCCACGATTTTGGAGGACTTGATGCATCATGACAAGGACGTGATTGTTCCAAACGTTTGGCGGCCATTGCCAGACTGGTTAGGCAACCAACAACCATATGATTTGAACTCGTGGCAAGAATCCGATGGTGGGTTGCAATTAGCAGACACTTTGGACGAGGATGCGTGTATTGTGGAAGGGTACGTTGAGTACCAGACATGGCGGCCGCATTTGGCATACTTGAGAGATCCTTACGGCGATCCCGAGGTGGAGATGGACTTGGACGGGATTGGAGGAGTGTCGATCTTGACCAAGGCAAAGGTGTTCCGGACCGGGCTGCATTTCCCGGCGTTTTCGTTTGAAAAACATGCGGAAACGGAGGCGTTTGGGAAAATGAGCAAGCGGATGGGATACTCGGTGATTGGCTTGCCACATTACGTGATCTGGCATATCTACGAGCCCTCGCTGGATGATATCAAGCATATGGAGTGGATGGCGTTGGAAGAAGTGCGGCAGGCGGAGCAGGCCAAGATCATGAAGGTATACGACAAGGTGTGGGACAAGGGCTTTGCCGATATGCAAGACAATTGGAAGAAGGAGAGAGAGCATATTTTGAAGAATACCGATATGCAGCGAGGCATCAAGGTGGACTGGTCCGGCGTGGACCTGTTATACATTGAGGAGGAGACCGACAAGAAGAAGGTGGACTTTGAGCCCTGATTGAAAAAGTCCAGACGTGCAGAAGATAATGTCAGGAGTCGATTTTTTCAGAGGCGGAGAAGAAAAAAGATTGTGCATGCATGTTTCCAAGGAAACGGATTCCAAGGAAACATTGTGGGGTCCGGAGATTTGGAGAAGATCCCGGATCAAGAGTGGACGGCAGACAGAACCATAGAAGCAGCCACCACCGCAAAGCCAGCAATGAGTCATTGTCAGCCAGACTCATGAAGATCCCGAGTGCTAGTGAAGACCAGTGCTGAGTTCATACCACTAATCTTGGATTATCTAATCTCAGATTACGACTAATACAGAGTACATATAGTAGGATTAAAGCTATAGAGAATGTATAAGACCTGGGTCTGATTTAGAGTCACGTGGTCTCATCTAGAGTCACGTGGTCTCATCTAAAGTCACGTGATGTAGACTTAAGTCACGTGGTCTAAAGTAAAGTCACCTGGTATAAACTAAACTGAAATCATCCTTCATAAAATCCACAGATTGTAGACTCTGCATTTCTACTTGTCCACAGAATCTTTTCCATACCATGGCCATAGACCCACCTCTTTGCACCCTATGTGCAGGACACACCTATTCCATACGAAGTCATACCATACGCTGATTCGCTCCCACACTCTTCCATATACCGTACACTATCCCTCACATCTAGACTCTATTCTTGATTTTAGCACCAAATTATACTGCTCAAGTAATAGATAATCTCCAGATCTCTCTAATTTCCTGCATATATATCTCCAGATCCCTCCAATTTCCTGCATATATATCTCTAGTCTCTCATATTTCTGGCCTCTGATACGAAGCATTAAGACCTTCGTTTAGGTTGATATGGTAGAAGCCTTTGGGTATAACGGGTATTGGAAGTGGGTACTGGAAGTGGGTACTGGAAGTGGGTACTGGAAGTGGGTACTGGAAGTGGGTACTGGAAGAAGGCGGACTGTGTGCAGGATATCAAGAAACAAAAAATAAAGTTTGGAAAGTAACGTGACCGTATACTAATAAAGCGTCCGTTCCTGACCACCTGGCCACCTGGTACAGTAGTCCACGAAAGGGTGATTGGATGCTAGCTGGGGAATGGTCTACTGCATATTACTACCAGCACGGCGCTACTCTGCAGGACTAGTCACCGTCCACGCAACCTTTGCTACCATCTACTAATTTTTACCATAGACCATTAAAAAAAGAGCATTCAGGATCGAACATGTCTTTTTAGTATTTTTGAAAAATGGCGGGTTAGTCTCCACTGTAAATCGCATGCTCACTCCAAAGTGCAGGTCTTCTAATAATGACACTTTAAACAGCCATTATTTAGGACTAAAAAATGCTCTTAGTATTATGAATTGTATCTAAAGGAGACAATACACTTTTTTCCCCTTTTTTTTGCAGTGAAATTGAAGGAATTAGGCCATTTTTTCTCTTGATCCTGTATATAACGTCAAATTCACTATGGAGGCTCTGGAAAGTCACCTTTCCCCTACCTAAGCTGGCCCAAATCTGGTACCCTCAAAAAAATAAATTCTAGTCTAAAATGTATCGCTAATTATTTCCTATTATGGTAAACCACGCCAAATAGCAGGCAGTTGGAAGTGGAGGCTGGTACTTCAAGACATAATCCACCCACCACTCCACCACTCCACCACTTTATATACCATACCTTCTACTACTACTACTGTCTGCTACTACTGTCTACTACTTTTGTCTACTACTACTGTCTAATATTACTACACTACTATACTACACTACTATACTACACTACTATACTACACTACTATATACTACTGTCTACTATACTAACTACTATACTAGACTACTATGTAATCCTGTGTGCTACTATGTCACATAAGTTATATATAAAGGTAGTATACATTTATATAAGTAAAACTCAAATCTGGAGATCATTTTGTTGAATTTTGGCCCTTGGTCAGTTGATAAACTGGAACTATTACGATTTTGGTTTCCAACATTTTTTTTTAAAAAGTGGTCGTTGGAAATCGAGACCTGCAGATAAAGTCCAATTTCTTATTTTCACAGTTTCACGAAACGCTTCAGGCAAAAAACATGTAATTAATTTGGCATTTTCAAGGGAGACATTTCTTGATCTTGATCAACCAGTAATCTTAGGGTGTACTAGTAATCTCTTTTCCTGCACATAGCATAGCTAAGAGTGAGAAAAGTCCCAATGAGAAGCGTGAGAAACTGGTTTCGTACACCAAAAGTCCCGGAAAAATTCCATTTTTTTCGAAAAATCCATTTTTTCACCAATTTCAATGAAACCCTGGTCCTGCTTTTGGTATAGTCTTAATTTGGAAGGTCTGCGCCCAAAACCCTATTTTTACGGGTCTATTGTATTTCGCAGTGAACGTGAAGATACTCAGAATACCACAAACCACCAAAAAAAAAAAATAGCTTTACACTTTCCAAATTTTTTTACTCCAACTTTATATAATCTACCAGTATAATTATTTAAGAACCACTTTCATTATCGCAATGAAAAGGTGTGGTTACAGTGAAGAAGTGAGGAGAAAGAAACCTCGGATTTGGAAGGACAGGTCACGTGACTGACCCACGGCCTTATCCAGTATCTAGTCCAATGTCCGTGTCCAGTGTCTAAAATCTAGTGTCTAATATCCAGTGTCTAGTGTCTTTGTCTAGTCGAGTGTCTAGTGTCTAGTATTAGTGTCTAGTCTAGTATTAGTGTCTAGTCTAGTGTTAGTGTCTAATGTCTAGTGTGTCCAGTGTCTAGTTAGTGTCTAATATACAGTGTCTAGTGTCTAGTGTCTAGTGTCTAGTGTCTGTGTCTGTGTCCGGCCAGTGCTAGAGATACTTTGCCTTGATCCAGAGTAGTCTCTATAATGATAGTCTCTATGACTGGCGGAGTCGTTGGAGCTAGCTCTACTCATGGTGACAAGTAATAAATGGGCCTGGTGTACTGGTGTGACAATAAAACCAGTATTTTCTGGAGCTGGGCATCTTCGGGTGCAAAAATTAGATCAAAAAAAAAAGATAATTCCATGATGTCATTGTTTGGACTCGTGGGCCAGACACTGATTTCCAGGTTACGAGCCCTGCAGTGGCGATCAATGACCCCACTAAATTTATGCACTGATCCGGTGATCCGGTGATCCGGGGATCCATTGATCGCCAGTTGAAACTGCAGACTAAATTTGATCCCAGCCCCCAAATTTTAAACCATTTTTCTACATATTCTCGTGTCTGGGATGCACTCCCCCGGATGTATGCACTAGATGGGTGGGATGAAATGTACACATGCTCAGGTCTACGCGGATTATTTACCCAAAACTTGCCTCGAAAGCATGTAAACTCGGGTTACGAGCACGCATTGTTCCAGGTGCATCTGGACGTTTGGCCCTACGACAAGGGAGGCTTTGTTTGACCAAGACCGGAGGGGGTCACGTGACGCAGAGTGCTTGTGGGGTGCAACGCACGCTTGTCTGGCACCGCACCTTGTCTGGCAACGCACCTTGTCTGGCACTGCACGCTTGTCTTGCACGCTGATTGGCCCGAGAACACATGGTCACGTGCCGCGCTCCACGTGGCTTCCGCCGCTCTGATTGGCCCGTTCCTGACCCCCACATTCCTCCATGTGTAGCAACGGCCGGGCCCTGCGCTGGTGCCTGGCCGTGAGCATGCCCAAAGGGTCGTTGGGAGATGCGTGGCCCATGCATATGCGCGCGCGGGCTGAATTCTCAGGTGAATCATCTAAATCAGTTCCCAATGCGGAATATTCAACAATACCATGGTCTGCCGCGTTGCCACCTCCGCCGCCGCATACACAGGCCAGGCGGCCCACGATCTGGTATAAGCGGGCTGCGGCCCGAACCCCCGCCCCGGGCATGCCCAGTGTGGACAAGCATGCAGCAAAGCGTAGCGTAGAAGCGAACGTACCGTAGAAGCGAATGTAGCGTAGAAGCGAGGGGAAGCGAAAGTGGCGGGATCTTTGGGTAGGAGCCCCCGGGCGGCGGCCCACGTGACCGTGATCTTGGCTTCCAGACGGCCCGTCCGGATTCCCTGCAGGCTCCGCCAGTGCAGATCTTAGGCAGCGAAAGGGGAATTTTGGCGGGCTCGGCGGGCCCAAATATAGCATGGAGACGGAACGTGTGGTGCGAGCGGGGCTGTGTGCAGTCCGCGCAAAGTGCACTTGCAAAGCCCATCCGCCCTTTTTCGGACTCCAGATCCTCCTCGTCCGATTCCTCCCTCCTCCAGCACTTCTTCCCAGCACACCTTCTGCGTGTGTTTAGCGACGCTCTGACCACCCCCCATTGCTTCGTATACTTTGCTCCAGTGCCCTAGCCGTCTCCACATTCTCTCCCGAGACGCCCAGCTAGCCTCTTCGCTCCTTACGTTCCCATACGCTTAATAAGCATTAGCATCCGCATCTGGCCCGCCCAATCCAGAAAAAAGAGACTTTGAATACAAAACCCGAATAGAAACGACTTAAAGACCGATTAGAAAAGATCGAATAGACACAAAAAGAAAACCATCTTGTCCGAAAACCCCTTGTCCGAAAACCTCTTGTCCAAAACCCTTTTAATATGACGGAGGTATTGGCAGGACAAGGCGTGGTCCCCCAGACGTGCAAACGGTGCGATATCGAGATCCACGAAGGCCATGCGTACGAGCTAGGCGACGACCGCTGGCACATTAATTGCTTCAAGTGTTTCAAATGTGGCAAGTCGTTGGGCTGCAATTCCAACTTCTTGGTTCTTGGCAATGGCCTGTTGGTGTGCTCGCAGTGTCTGTATTCGTGCAAACAGTGCCATAAGAAAATCGACGACTTGGCCATTTTGACCGGCGACCAGGCCTACTGTCTGAGCTGCTTCAAGTGCCGCTTGTGCAAGCTGAAAATCGAGGATCTCCGCTACGCCCGAACGTCCAAGGGCCTTTTCTGCATGCTGTGCCATGAAGGCTTGATTGAAAAAAAGAAGAAACACGATATGAAACGCCGACAAATGGCCCAGCTTCTGCTGTCGCTGAGGCCCTCGCCACAAGACGAGTTAGAAGCTCCGTTTGGCGACTCTTACACCAACAAGAGCCTGTCGCTGTATAGCATGAAGCAATTGCCGTTGTTGCAGCCGGAACTCGGCGCTGCCCGGCCCAAAGAGAAGGAAATTGATCCTCTTGCGAAGGAGCCGAAGCCCCGAGACATAAAGCCCGACTCGGGCCTTGTCCCCGATGACCGGTCGTCGGGAATGGCCCTTTCCACCACCACCACTCCCATCTCCGAGGACGAACCGCATATCGAAGAGATTGTGGATCTGGACGATGAGTTGAAGATGCGTCGTCTGCGCGAGAAGCAGGACCCCCGCCGCTTCCCCCGGCTGTCTGTGCAGGCGGACGGGGCCATTTTGGACTTGATCGACTCGTTTTCGGCTCCCAACACGCCCACCACCATATATAATGCCGCCGAGGAGCTGTCGATTGGGTCCAAGCCCGATGAAAAACGGAGCTCTGCTGCGAGTGCTCGCACCGATGAGCGAGGTGCGTCGAAAGAAGATTTTAGAGAGGCCCGGGCCGAGATCCCCAAAGAGGCCAATTTTTCCACCCCAAAAGAAGATTCGAGACAGTCCAAAGATGCCAAAGAAGATTCGAGACATTCCAGAGACTCCAAAGACCTCAATTCCAAAGAACACATTTCCAAAGACGCTCGGGATTCTCGGGAAATCGCGTCGGCAGGTTCGGGGTCCCGGAAAAACACCCCCAACTCGCAATTCACACCCCGGAACTTTGACCGCCTGGATCAGTCGCCGCAGAAAAACCTCTTGCTCCTATCGCCGAACCAGTTCCATGACCACGACTTCCACGTGGCCGGAAACAACACGTTGGCGCAGAGTCTTCCTGCAGACGAGCAGTTCCGGCCCCGCTCATCGGCCCTGCTGCCCATGGCCAAGGTCAATCGCCAGGCACGTGTGGTGGAAACCAACGACGTGTCGGCTACCGAAATCCCCTTGGATATCGGCCAGGACGCCATGGAGGGCTCGGCCCGAACCCCGCAGTCACGTGACTGGGATCGTCGGCGTCCGTCTGCAGATCATCATACTCCCCGGAAAGCGGCAGCAGGCACGTCGGCAGCAAGTTCGGTCACGCTGCCTCCTCCTCGCCTTGCACTTCCCGAAGTCCCCTCGACGCCCACGCTAGCGTTCACGGAAACAGAGGACGCGCAGCCTGCAGGATTGGGTCTAGATATGGACATGAAAATGCCCAACCCGACGGCCCCCACGCCCAACGGGGCCCAGTCCAGTACGTCGCAGGCATTCCGGAGGACGCCCGCCGTGACCAACCTCGAGGAAAACAGCAATAATGAAAACGCCATCGGCAGGAAACAAAGCGTCCGGCAGATAATGTCGCTTAAACACAAGCGATCGGTTTCCGGCGGGCAACACAGCCTCCAGTCGAAACTCGGGCTCTTCAAAGGCAAAGACGAAGAGAAGGGCCATTCCCGAACGGGACTGGAAGGGTCCATTGCCGGGACGGCATTCATGACGCCGCCGCTCCCGCTCCTGTCGCCCATGCGGTCCAATTTCCGGGACCACGCCCGGCTGACGTCCGACAGCCAGAACCATTTTGGCGGGGAGCTAGCGGGGGACTTTGAAATGCGGCTGATGAAGGCGGAGCTTGGCCAGCTCGACGTCCGGCGCCAGAACCTCCTTGCGGAAACAAACATGTTGACCAACGAGAAAAACCGGCTCATGGAGTCGCTCCGCGCCGTGCAGAAGAAACACGCCTCCGAGCAACAACGCCACGAGGCCTTGATGGCCCAGGTGAACCAGTTGAACATCGAGCGGACGAAGTTGATGGAGGAGAACCTGCGGATCAAGCTGGCCGCCGGGCTGTCGGAGGCTCGGCTCCGCTCCAACTCCAGCGGTTCCAGCAACTCTCCGAACAACGGGAGTTTCGTGTCCACCACCAATACTGCTACCACCGCCACCACCGCCACCACAAATACTAACACCACTACCAACATGGGAGCGTCTTCCAATGTCGGGGGTTCCCTGGGCAATAACGCCGGGGCCGGGTTCGGGGCCGGGTTCGGGGCATTGGGAAGTGTGGGGATGAGTTCTCTGGGCTCGTTGAACGCCAACACATCCACGGCGACCGGGGCTTCCGGGAACAACCGAGCCAGCCAGCTCTATGACGCCGACATTGACCCCAGTTCGGCGCTCGACTCTGTGGCCGAGGAAGGCTCGGAGGCCAAAGCTACCCGGCTCAAGTTCTGGCGCCGTCCCAAAGTCACCATTGGTAGCACGGGCCAGACTGCACCGAACACGGGCGCCAAGGGCTCGGGCCAAACCTCCCAAACCCTCCTCAACGTCCACGGCCTCGGCCACGGCCACCCCCACGGCAGCAATCCCCAGGAGGAGTCCGGCGCCCGCAAAGCGCTCAATTTCATGAGCAAGTCCCGAAGCACATATGTGCTTGACCACATGGCGGAGCAGGAAACGCCGCTTTTCTCGGCCACGCTCCAGGCCCGTGCCGCGTACGAGAACGAGCCGGTGCCGCTCATCATCACACGGTGTTTGGCGGAAGTGGAGGCCCGGGGCTTCGATGTCGAGGGCATCTACCGGTTATCCGGGGGCAACTCAGCCATCACGGCCATTGAAAATGCGTTTGCTTCCGTGACGCCGGCGCCGGACCGCAAACAACTGGCCCGGCTCCTGGACGTGCTCAGCGGCGACATCAACGCCGTCACCAGCGCGCTCAAGCGGTACCTCCGCAAGTTGCCGGACCCCATCATTCCGTTTGCCGTGTACGACAGTTTCATCCGGATCGGGCAGGCCCGGCACGACCGGCTGAAGGCGGATGCAGGAAAGGTGGAGGAGCTTTGCGCCGAGTTTGAGGCCCGGGTCGTGGACCGGCTCCCGCTGGCCAATAAACACGCGTTGTACATGATTGGCAAGCACCTCACGCAGGTGAATTATTATAGCAGCGTCAACCGCATGAACTTCAAAAACCTCCTGGTGGTTTTTGCACCCACGATCGCACGTGACGCGACCGGCGACCGCGAAATGGCCGACATGGGCGCCCGCAACGATGCCACCGAGCTCTTGTTCTGCAACTTCAACCGGATCTTCCAGAACTACCTGCCGGCCTGAGTCACGTGGTGTACACGACAATGAACTGGTATCATGGGTTTCCTCGGGGGGACTCCGGACTGATATCACGGTATATAAATATAGGACAATATATGGCACACACGAAATCCCGGTTCTTAAATCCACTAGTCCTTAAATCTCCAACCAGTCCTTAAATCCACAACTAGTCCTTAAATCCATGACTAGTCCTTAAATCCACAACTAGTTCTTAAATCCATGACTAGTCCGTAAATCTCCAACTAGTCCTTAAATCCACTAGTCCCTAAATCCACAACCACTAATCCCTAATTTCCATAACCACTAATCCTTAATTTCCAAAAACACTAGTCCTTAATTTCCAAAAACACTAGTCCTTAATTTCCATGACCACTAGTTTCTAATTCTCCAAAACCACTAGTCCTTAAATCCATGACTAGTCCGTAAATCCATGACTAGTCCTTAAATCCAAAAACACTAGTCCTTAAATTTCCATGATCACTAGTTTCTAATTCTCCACAACCATTAGTCTCGAATTCTCCACAATCGCTAGTCCTTAAATCCATGACTAGTCCTTAAATCTCCAACCACTAGTCCTTAAATCCACAACCACTAATCTCTAATTTCCATAACCATGCAAGATTCCCAGCGTACTTGCAACAATTGTCCATGGAGTCCAACGGAAAGTCCGTGACCAGAGGCAACTCTCTCACCAACTACCAAACCGGAACCTTTTTGGTCGGTGAGTTTTGTTCGGTGAGCCAGCTACCAATGCTCAGCACTGGTTCTTCCAATTGGTCCACCAAGGTCCGAAGTTGAGTCCTGCAGACGTTTCGCTTCTCTTGACGGTTTTGCTCCATAAACTCAAGAAGTTCCAGATTGCCATACGGGAACGTGCGTTTGGCGAGTTCCTCGGGTCCTTGGTGGAGGTGGCTGTCTTCTCCAGGCGCAGACCCTCCAAGTACTTGGCCCATGAGTTGCTTTCTTTGGCCACGTGTGCTAGAATCTTCGAGGAAACCTTGCTTTTATACAATGGGTATAAGGATATCTCGGAGGTGGAGGAATTGGTGCAGAAGTTTGCAACCAGTTATAGACGCAAGCGTCCAAAGCACTTCACTTGCTGCTCAATCGCATAACCCGATCGAGAAATATCGAGAACAACTTGCACCGAAAGATGTTGGCATCCAACTTCTTTGCTCAATCTGAAGCCTTGATGGTCGGCAAGGACGAGGGCTCCTATGAACACTTGCGTAAGCTTATTGCTGAATCTGGAGAAGCTTTAAAGAAATGCCACTCTCATGATCAAGCAAATGTGAACTACAACGATGTTCTGGGCTGGAAATTAATTCAGCTCAAGTACTTTAAAGATACTCAGCCTGTACTTTTTTATTGATTACTTGTATTTTTTAATAGCGTAAACCATTGGGTTAGCTTCGTACTGCAAATAAATACCCAAGTCAATTGCCTGCATATTATTATTACTATTAAAATTAGTAGTATCATCATTAGTAGTATCATCATTAGTAGTAGTATTATTAGTGTTCTTATTATTAGTAGTAGTATTAGTTTAAAAATTAGTAGTAGTATAATTAGTATCATTATTATTATTAGTATTACTATATTACCACACTTCTTTAACCAGGGCAAATTAGAGCAAATACAGCAAAAAAAGCGTTTGAAGCCGTGGAATGCACCTCTCAAATCACTCTACATACCCTCACTTAATGCCCCAGCTAAAGTCCCTCTGTCAGTGATCTAGCTAAAGACCCTCTGAACCCTGAATGGGAAGTCCTTGGGATTATATAATCTTTCAATTGGAGAACACGTGACTTGGGCCTAGCGTAGCCCTATTTTCCAACCGTGAATATCAAACTGCATTTAACAATAAAATGCCATCTTTAAAGCGAAGAAATTCTTACCCTGGAAAAGGAGAGTATCATGGAGCACCTTAGAAAGCAAAGATCGAGAATCGTACACGAATATGGTACTCTGAAAGCAAAGATCGAGAATCTCGGGTCAAGCACCAAATACCCCGGGATCTCAGTTTCGGGATGAGTGACGAGCGGTTTCAAGATCCCATTGGTTTTGTCAAAAAATACCAACGGGTCAACCTCTTTAGAATTTGACAATTAGACAATTTGACAATTTGACAATTTGACAGTTTGACAGTTTGACAATTTGACAATTTGACAGTTTGACAGTTTGACAATTTGACAGTTTGACAGTTTGACAATTTGACAATTTGACAGTTTGACAATTTGACACTTCAGCTTTGGGTACATTTTTTCGAGGAAGCGTTCCGTTCTTCTAGTGTTCAACAACCACATACCGATCTCCCAATGCGGTACATTCACACCCATGGAGCTTCGCTCTTCAAGAGTCACCATATTCTGGCAAAAATTCCAGAAAACACTTTGTCACGAGTCAACACATCAAGGAACTCGTGCGACTGAGAGATTGGCCATATTCTGGCAAAGTTCCAGAAAACAACTTGGACTTCACATCCCTATGATTCTGTCCAGTTCTTCCTTTTGGGGAATGATCATGATCTCCACCATCTCTTCCCCTCCAGTTATTTGTCCCCTTTGCGGCATTCCTTATCCAGTGATTTTGAATTTTGGATCGGATCTCCTCGCCAAATTCCTCGCCAAATTCCTCGCCAAAGTCCTCCCCAAAGTCCTCGCCAAAGTCCCAGATCAAGGCTTCACTATAAGCATTGTCATGATCAACGATAAAGCAAAGGTGGAAGTAGGTCAAGCGGAAAAGGTCCCCTATTAAAATCCCCAGGACTCAGTTCAGAGGGCCAATCCTTTTATCAATTGCTACCACTCTTACACTAGAGTGGTCACGGAAATTCCCCCCAGGGTTTTGGAGTATAAAAAAAGGGTATCTCCATCTCTAGATTTCCAGATTTTCAGATTTGGAGACTATAAAGCGACATTCAACGAGTCACTAGTCATTGGAAAACAACACGTGATTAAGGAGTCATCATGGTGAATGTTCCATATACTTCTGAACCTCCCCAGTTACATAAAGAGAACTGAGTCGTCTTTCTTTCTAAGTCCGAATGAATAGAACAATATCAGGTTTAAGCCGGTATGGGTACTGTATCGTGACTGTCTTAATCGCCGAAGACTAATCACTCAGTTCAGTTCAAGTACTCGTAGTAGTCTCTGATATTTTTACCATAGTAGTGATCCATGGTAGTGAACCTGACTGGTGATCTGTCTCTGTCTGATCTGCCTGTCTAATCTGTCTAATCTGTCTAATCTGTCTAATCTGTCTGCCTGTCTAATCTGTCTGATCTGTCTAATCTGTCTAATCTGTCTGATCTGTCTGATCTGTCTGGCATGGTATTGCACTACAACTTGGCGTAGTAGTCGGCCATATCGTACTTTTCCCGGAATTGAGCCCCCGGTACTTCAAGTACAACACAAGCACCGCCGTGACGGTGATGAGACCTGCATAGAGACCTGTATAGATGGAGAACAACACACAACACGCCCAAGCCAAGGGCCGTGGCTAAAGGCTCGGCGATGAACGTGGCCACGGCCGCAAGAACGATTAAAATCCCAGTTAAATGTTTAGGAAGAGAAGTTGATTGGTAAAAAATTGATTGGCTAATGGACGTTTTTTATATTGACGTTGGAGTACATTTCGTGGCGGCGGTGGCCGACTCTAAGGAGATGCTCGACGACGGAGAAGGATTTCTTGGGCACGTTTTTGCTCTTGGCGAACTCGCTGCGGATATAGTTTCGCCAATGGTTTTGGTATTGCTGCGGCTTGGTGCGCACCACGCGGAAACACGCGCGGTAGAGCTTGAGCACTTCTTTTTGGAGTCCCGAGAGCCTGGCCATTTTGGGTGGTGATGGTGGATTTTGAGCTGCTGATCACTGCACAGAAACATCGGTACACCAGAGGATTATATGTAGGATGAAGTGCGTGATATGCAGGATGAAGTACGCAGCATACAGGACCCAACACAGTACGCCAACACAGTACGCCAACACAGTACACCAAGACAGTACACCAACACAGTACGCCACTACACAGAACGCTACTAGACAGAACGCCACTAGACCAATACACCCGTACATCAAAAACATCAGTACACCACACAGTACACAGGACGAGTACACATTATACAGGACACAAATAACCAGCTATAGGGAAATGGGATGGAAGTGGTAATTTTTCAACCTGACCATAAAGCTATTTTAAAATAAAAAATTGTAGTTATATTTTTCAGACATTTTATTTGCCAATTTTTCACATAGATTTTCAGAAATCGAATTTCTCTTGAAAATCCGATTTTTGAGGGCCAAAAAAATCCTTCATTTGAGCCCCACAAACCTTCCAAAAAACCCTGGCCCTTGACTCGATTTCCTTGTTATTTGACTTTGATAATTTACCCGACCCTTTTCTTTTTTCTTATAAAATTAAAGTGATTTTCATCAACCGTAGATGTCATTTTTCCAACTTTATTTATATAATGCGAAACTAGTATATTACAGAAAAATGGAAAATTTATATATTTATTGCTTATCGGTTTCGCTAATCTTTGTTATGCTTTTATTTTTTTTAAATGGGGTAACTCCACTAAAAGTCTTTTAGTTATCTCTGCTATTACTGTATGCAGTTCCGATACGTCTCAAGTTCCCTTTAAATGTTTTCTTTGGCTCTAAAAGAGGCAGAAAAACTGATCAGTGTGGAAAAGATGCTTTAGCAGCTGTTTCTAGCCTTAAGAATAGGTTCAATGACTTAATACATACTAAATACTACTTCTCTCACCATTACTGTACTAAATACTAGATACTATACTAAATACTTTATTAAATACCGTACGAAATGCACTAAACACTGTACTAAACACTCACTAAATGCTAATAAATATTACGCTTACTATACTAAATAATAACTGTTACCTTTACTGTTACTATACTACATACCATTCCAAAGATCATCTTATAGAGTAATCGTATATATAGTAGAGTAGAGTATAGTAATAGTATATAGAGAAGATATAGAGTACTGAGTTTAGTAGAATAGACTCTAGTCTATAGAGTAAAGTGTCTAATATATAGAGTAGAGATAGAGTAGAATTAGTGGATAAATTCTTATCAGATCTTCTCTAAAAGTAATGCTTTTAGTGCTATAAGCAATGAGATTAACACTAGTTGTATGCATGAAATGTTGTGCATTGAGTACGTTGTTAATGACCCAATGAAAGGCTCTGGTATTATGTTGACCACCAAAAGCAACACCAAACACAGTACACCAGTACACCAAAATACTGCATACAGTACACAGTATATTAAATATCAAAATAAATTACGTAGCTACACCTAAAATATACGAAGGCGTCGTAGACTCGTCTAGGCGACTCACATGTAGCATTGTCCCATCTGGACGTCCTGCATGGGGACGCCATGTATATGCAGTGCATTTTACTCGCAACGCTCCACGTTCAACAATTCCAGTGCGAAAGCATAACGCGCAACGATCACACTACACCACACACTGCACCACACCACACTCTACACTGCTCCCTTCACTGCTAAATGCTACTACACCTTTACACCATACGCTAAACCCCTACACCAAACTCTAAACCCTTACACCAGAACGCTAAATCTTTACACCACATCACCACATCACAGTACACAGTACACCAGTGAGAACCCAACGTTTCAATACTGTAAATTACTAAAACCGTGCTTCACAACACTATTATTTATATAATCCTGCGTATTACTTTTAGATTCAATAATTCGTTATTTCACTGGCCAAAATTTAATTGACCAATAAGAATTGTTATTGCCTTTTTCGGTGAAACATTTCATACTGTAAAATTGTGTTAAAGATGTGTTTTCTTTATTTGTAGGGCAAATTCACTTTATAGTGTCTACCGATTTCCGGAAAGATGTGCTAATTACTTTTTTTTTGCCAGGAAAATTTGCTGTTCCTACATATAGAGCTTTATACCATACCCTGGTTACTCTTGTCTTGATTAGTTCCTTCGGTAACACTAGCTTTATCACACCAGTACACCAATCTTATTACACTAAGAGTACACTAATTATTCCGTACATTGCTGATTTATATTAACTGATTTCGAAACATCCGTACACCACCACACCACAACTGCAGAAAATTACTAAATAATTGTTTTTATACTTTCAACACATCAGCACATTTTAGTTTGGGACACTAAAATATAGTACACAATTACTAAGATAAATAGTAAAGTTTCGTTGTGTCTTGCACATGGATCTGAAGAAACTAGAGTGTCCTGCACATAGACCTAAATATATTTTGCCGTGTCCTGCACCCAGACATCTTATACACCACCCTCCAACGAAACAAGATTTATTATTTCAAAAAAAAATATTTTCTATATTTTCTAAGGAGCTCACGTTACCCCCCTGGCCAAAATCTCTGGCCAAATCCTCATTACTCTCCATTAATTTTTGAGGTACCCGAGCATATTCCGGTCCAAACCCGAATCCAGAAATCCAGATTCCATTTCTGTCCATTATCCATTTTCCAGATTCTCTTGATTTTGCAGATTCTGTCCAATTTCTGTCCAATTTCTGTCCACGCCTGTCCAAAATCTGTCCAAAATCTGTCCTTTTCTGTCCAAACTTTGTCCAAAATCTGTCCAAACTTTGTCGATTATGAAACCGTTCACCTCTTTCCAGTACTTTTTCTTGTTTTTTTTAGGAGCCTTGGGTGCCCCATTCAGAGCTTTAACCGTTTATTTCGGGACCGACGTGAAGCGTTTGGAGAGACAGTATTACCCCGACGAACGGGTCTCGGTTAAAGGCCACCTTTGCAGTCTGTACAGGAACCATGACGTCGACAAAATCCCCCGGGAATGTGTGTATGAGGCCGTGTGTGGCATTTGGCCGGATCCAAAGTACGACTCGTGTTTTTCGGCGGGAAAAGAGCCCAGGGGATTGATTTCCTTGAACCGGTTGCAGAACATGTCGCCTATATGCAGGAAACAAGCTCTTTGTGGGTACCCCGAGAACAAAATGCCATCTGAAGTGATCAAACTAAGAGGCGGGCGTAAGAATGCCCAATGGTATCGAAGTGGTAATGGAGAGGGGAAAAACACCGGGCAAAAAGGGTCCGGTATGGAGAGTGGCCCCGGTGTGCGTATGCAGGACGCCCCATCATCAGAGTCTTTTGTTGAGTTTAAAATACATTCTGGAAGCGATTCTGAAACGGTTTCTGGAGTAAGTAAATTTCAGGAACTGGAAGTTATCATTGAAGAAAATCCCAATACCGAAGAAAGTCCCAAAGACCAACAATCCGACCATCTGAATGACCAATCAAGTTCCATGGTTAAAAGCACCAAAACCGAGGGCATAAACGGTGGAATTTCGGGCTGAAAACCATTTTTTCTGAACCAGAGCCCGCTTTAAACCCCGTCTTTAAGCCAGAACCCGTCTTTGAATGGCATTTTTTGATCAAAGTCCGGGAGATTCTGGTGGTAGCACTCACGATTTCCACGAAAACAATAAAATATCAGGTATTTTTGAGATAATAAATGTTTCCCGATCATAAGTTTTCGTCACACCGGCACAACCACTAGCCATTGAGCTATTGTCGTATTGTCTTTGGAGAAGAAAGACTCGTGTAGAGCCCGTCCTGGATGCAGGACCACCAATGTATCACCTCAAACGATTGAACATGAAACGATGTACCGTCTGAAACCTGTAAAGTCGTTATAAAGATGATGGACAAGATAATCGAGTCTGTTAAACCCTTTTTGTTTTTAAAAAAAACAATTGTCCAACATCTCCAAGCAGTCTTTAGTCCAGGAACAACACAAGATGGCAGCTATGCAGGTCAACAGGTGGAACAACAGCCACTTCCGGTGCTAGAGTCCATTTTTTGGGTAGATAACGATTAAAGCCAACAGTAATTTTGGAAAAATGATTTTGGAGTAATAATTTGGTGGAAAAAGAGCTCTCACAATCAGTTCCGCCTTATCCAAAGTACTGACTCTTAAATGCATACCCACTATAACTTCTATCGCACTTTGACTTTCACCTCACTTTGGGAGGATTGTGGTCTGGAGATCCGACTCGACAGACTCGAGAAAAAAAAAAAAAAAAAAAAAAAAAAAACTGTACCGAATGCCGAGTAATGAATCAATATACCTTAAGTAAAGAGCTCAGCATAAAGATCAAGCATGGAGATCAGTTGTTTCTAAGCTAGATCAAACTTGTCCAGTAGAACCTCATACACCTTCAATACCATAAAAATGATATCTTCTTGTTCATATTCGTATTTTTGCTGGCTTCAAAAGTGGCTTCAAAACTACCTCAAAAAGTGCACTAAAAAGAAAAAACCCCAAAAGTGGTGATGGTCGCGGAGAACAGAAACACAATGTGCGGTTTTTCCAGGGGCAGGTGAATTTGGTGCGATTTTTAAGTTGGTCGGGTGCGGATCGAAGTTATTTCCCAGGGTGTTCTGAAGCTGAGCAGGTGCGCATCAATAAACAATCGGACTTGCGCTCACCCTCAAGTCCCCAATCTACAGGATTCATCAACTCTACTAAAACAAATCAGATACTAAAACAAATCAGATACTAAAGCTAGATACTAAAGTTACATACTAAAGTTACATTTCCTGTTGATAGGAATTATCTCTACCTGAAGCAGAGTGAGTATTATTTATCTTTAATATATATTTAATATAACAAATTATAATAGAAAAATGATATGTTTATATAATAATAGGTATAAAATAAAAAGAATAGTTCCACCTTGATCAAATAATTCCCCAGCTTTGCTAGGGCCTTGTGGTATGACTGATGTTAGTATCAATAAGAAGAGAGCCGAATCATTTTCGCTGTTTAATCCTTTTCGCTGTTTGACATTCATCATATAATATGAAGCACCGAAAACATAAAAAAACATAAAATGAAACCTCCTGCCACTTCAAGGGAGAATATCACGAT
The DNA here is from genome assembly GCA_002370325.1 of Metschnikowia hawaiiensis. Taxonomy (NCBI): domain Eukaryota; kingdom Fungi; phylum Ascomycota; class Pichiomycetes; order Serinales; family Metschnikowiaceae; genus Metschnikowia; species Metschnikowia hawaiiensis. Next base: position 251 of record NLAM01001694.1, on the reverse strand, counting down.
CTGGGTGAATCAGAGTCGAATGACTCCGTCTTGAGCAACCTCGAGACTAAAGAGATTGAGTTGGCACGTGGTTTGCGCATAAAAGCAGATGACGGCATGTCACGAATTAGTATAGAATTTAGTATAGAATTTAGTATAGAATTTAGTATAGAATTTAGTATAGTAGTTAGTATAGAATTCAGTATAGTAGTTAGTATAGTAGTTAGTATAGTAGTTAGTATAGTAGTTAGTATAGTAGTTAGTATAGTAGT